>JAUCMX010000003.1:27653155-27763155 GCA_033459395.1 Hemibagrus guttatus | reverse complement strand
AGAGCCTCCATTAATGCACAACCAGGTGGATTTCTGTACGCTCTTCCCTTTCCCCCACCCCCTTTTCCTGCATGCAGCTCAAGTTGCTAATCCCCTTGTGAGGCCCCTGACTGGTGCTGGATCCTCTCCCTCCCCCTTTGTCTTCCCTAATTCTCTTCTTTTTCCCCTATCCCTAAATGCCCCCCACAAACATGCCAGGTGGTTGTTCCAGTGTACACCTCTTTTTCTCCTTATTCTGTATAGCAAAACCTATGTTTGTGCCCTTTCTTAATTTCACTTTGTAAGTCTTGGTTTTACAAGTTGACTCCATTTTGTGTCTGTTTGAGGGTCCTAGTCTCTTGAATTCAGCACATCTCTTTATGGCTATGACTGTCTGCTATAACTCCAATTCAGTTACTAGCTGTATGAATGTCTTAAATCTCGCATATGTATGAGTGAGCTGTGTTTGTGTGCTTTGCACTGATGGCACCCCGAGCCATCCTGTAAACAGAAGTTGATAAACTGTGATCTGAGGGTGTGCAGAAAGGGGTTGCATGTCTGTTTTGCTAATGGGCATCTACAATTGAACAAATTATTTTGTTAATACTTTGCCTTAGGAATAAGTAGAAAAAAATGAATTAATTTAGATGTATCTACAACACTTGATTCATGAGCTATAATGTATGTTCTGTATGTACTGTATGTATGTCCAAAATATTATTTATGATTAATCAAAATAGTACAATTAATAATTTAATGTAGTTGTTTTGAAAAAAAAAAATTCAAATATGTTAGAAATGTGAATATATTGTAGTGGTCATCTGAAATTAAAATGCACTTTGTTTTGAAAAAACATAATTTCATAAAATGCTTTAGTCTCATTGCTGTTAGTGATTTCATTCCGTACCTGCTTACAAACATGAGTTCATGTAGGATGACACAATCTGGTATTTGAAAATCTAGCTCTCTGAATTGCTTGTGCAATTATGTTGGATGGTGTAAGCAACAGCTCCAGTGAATTTATACCAATTTAGATGGGAAAAACACTTATTTAGCTTCATTAATCAATACAGCATTTAAAAAAAAAATAAAAAATACTTATCTACATATGATGGTGTGTGTGTGTGTGTGTGTGTTTGGGGGTGGGGGGGTGTTAAAAAGAGCTGCCATAGAAACAGGTGCCATGGTAACCACTGGCACTTTGGCAAGGTGCCAAGCAGTCACCATGGCAGTGTTGTCAGTCGTGTTTGGGTTCTAAACAGGTAGGTGGCACAGACATTGAATGGATGTAATGTGGAAGCTGGGGATTGTCACTGATCTGGCTTTGATGTAATGAAGCTCATATGAAGCTCATAATTTAGACAAAAAGAAAGATTATAAGTGAATGGCATTCTTCCGTAGCCATAAGTCAGAGGAAGGCATCTGCAAACATGGGAAGGCTTGTATGTCTATTTCCTGAAATATTAGTTATATACTTGTATCTGAGATGAAGCCAAGATAAATTCAGGAATTTAAAATGCATACAACAGCTTTAGTGCAATCACATGAATATATTACCTGTATCAGATGGCAATCTATTAATTCATTACATGTATAGACTATAGCTATATAGATATATTCACTATTATTCTAAAATATTGTACTATTTTTAAACAAGAAGAGAAGCGTTAAGTTAAGTTGCGTTTATTTTTTTTTAAGTTAAGTAACACTGGAAAATATAGAATTAAGCAATGACCAGGTGTTATATATATATATATATATATATATCTAATTATAAAATGTTTCCATTTTTTTTAAAAACAATATTTTGAAATTTTGCACACTCAAAACAAGCTTTCTCTCATCTTCGTTAGTATGGCCGCCATGTCTTAATGACTTGTCCACAGTTCCCACATCTCATACACCTCGAGTGCCAATCACACACACACACACATGCACTCTCTTTCATGGTTTTTGACCTGGTTTACTTTTGTGATTTTTGCCTTTGCCTCTGATATTCTGTTTGTGAATTGCCTTACCTGACCTACTGCCTGTACTTGACCAAGTTTAAGCAAAGTGTTTTTTGACTTTGCCTTTTGGCAACTGAAGTTAAAACATTACCTGCAACTCTATCAGTCTGTTCTGCTTACAGTACACTTTGAATGTGGAATGAAGGAAGTGAGACAGCTAGGTTAGCTAGTGGTGCAAGGCTACTGTCAGGCACAGTTCCCTGCCAGGCCTGGAGAGGGTGCTGGCAGGCAAATCTCGGAAGCCTGCTTCTTCATTTGTATTTTGTGCCATGACTGTCCCATTGTTCTCCTCCCTGTTGTAATCACCTGTTCCCCCTTTACCATAATGTCTAGCCCTTGTGTATCTGTCTTCGTTGGTCATTGTTTAGTGTTTAGTGTCATGTCCACATACTGGTTCATGCTATGTTTGGTATTTTGGTTTATGTTTTAGTTTAGTGTCATGTCATGTCTTTAGTTTAGTTAGTTTTACCCATGTCTTGTGTTTATGTTAATAAAGCAGTGCTTCTTTGAATCCCACATATGGGTCTCCCTTCCATGGCATGCAGGTGCGTGCACGCGGCAACCACGGAGGTCCGGGTTCAAGCCCTGCATAGGGCGGGGGCGCCCGGACGTGACAGCTACATAGTTTGGAGCAACAACAGAACAACAGCTCTAAGTTCACACAGCCATCCAACACACACACACCACCATAAGCTGCAACAGCACTATCACCTTCTCCCTTTCGTCACATGCATGTATTCTGGTAACCCCAGAGTTAAAAAGTAGCCCAACTGATCAACTTGTGCATGGAAAGCAGCACCTGTCTGCGGTCCAGGGTGAAGGCATTGTAGCTATGTATGCTTTGCCATTCAGACTTGCCTCTCCATCTGCCTGAACTAGCTACTTTGAAACAGTCTGGTACCCAAACTAGCAGGAAAAGTTTCCCTGAGATCAGTCCCACTGAAAGCATGCAGACAGGCCAAGCCAAGCTCAAAGCTATGGCATGCAGGTAGCTCTGCTTCTATTGTGGTGACACTCAGTACCAAATTTCAGAGAGCTCATTATGTCTCCAGCCATATACATCTCATCCAAAGGTTCAAAGGTTCAAGCCAAAGGTTCCTTAGCTTTGCCAATTTGAATCAATAGTTTATCAGAGGGTTCAGCTCCATCATTCATGTTACCCATCCTAAAACATCCTGCCCCAGCTAAGCTCTTCATTATGAATCACCTGGGACCTGGATCAAGAAATAGCATGTGCTAATCAGTTTAAAAACCCAAGCTGCCACAATCAGAATGCCTATGTACCACCAGGACAAAGAGAAAGAGATGACATTTAGACCCACACATCCCCAGCCACTGAACACACAAGCATTCCTAAAACCTTCCAAATGCTCTATAGTAAATACTGGTGGATGAACATGCTAACTGACTACAAAATTTTCTCCTCCTGCACCACTTGTACTCAAGCCAAAGTTCCATGTATTCTCCCCCACTGGTATATACAAGTACAATTGCTAATCCCAAAATGTCCCTGATTACATATTGCACTAGATGTCATGACACCCAAAGAAAAATTGGGTTCATGGTCATTGTTGACCGATTTTCCAAGTCACTTCACATCATTAAACAAAAGCCTGAAATGGTTGAAGTCTATTGCAGGGCAACATCCACACACATTCCCACTCACACTTAGAGCCATCAGTCCACCTCCTGGCATATTTTTTTGGAAGGAAGGAGGAAATCTGGAGAAAACCCACATGACATGAAGACAGCATGTGAAATGAAAGTCTAACCAGACAGTAGCCTGGGTCAACATTGTACAAAGGATCCTGGATCTGTGAGGCAGCAGCACTGCTGCCCAAAAGGTAATAACCCCAAAGATTTCAAGAAAAAAATATTTGAACATGTAACCTGTTGTGACCAGGAGACAGCCGTGGACAGAGCCACTTTGGGACTATAACACCATCACAGATCTGCTGTTACATCTGTCAGATTTGACAGCAAAGAATTAGTATCTATAATGAACTCAGAAACTACATTGACCTAATAGTTCCTCATGGGCCTTTGGTTGCTGTTGTAGAAAGGACATTATTTACATTTACATTATTTACTGTCCAGTGTCACCCAAATGAGGATGGGTTCCCTTCTGAGTCTGGTTCCTCTCAAGGTTTCTTCCTCATATCATCACAGGGAGTTTTTCTTGCCACCGTCGCTGCAGGCTTGCTCATTAGGGATAAATAGGGATAAAATAGTTTAATAATTTAATGATTCTTTTTTTTCCCTCTACTTTCTGTTTCTCTATTTTTGTAAAGCTGCTTTGAGACAATGTCCATTGTAAAAGGCGCTATACAAATAAATTGAATTGAATTGAAAATTGAATATAGCAATGGCATGATCAGTCCTGTAGTAAGGACTGTAAAGAGATGGACCAGCGAAACAGAGCAGGACTTACAAGCCTGTTTTGAATGCACTGATTGGAGTATTTTTGAAGCTGGTGCCACTGATCTGGATGAGCTCACAGAGACATCATATATCAGTTTCTGTGAAGACATGTGTATCCCTACCAGGACTTATTTAACATTCAACAATGATAAGCCATGGTTCACAGCAAAACTCAGACATCTTCGTCAGGCCAAAGATGATGTCTTCAGGAATGGGGACAGGGTCTTGTACAATCAGGCCAGAAACACACTAAATACGGAGATTAGGGTGGCTAAGAGGAGCTACGCTAAAAAGCTGGAAAACCAGTTCTCTTCCAACGACCCTGCTTCAGTGTGGAAAGGCCTGAAAGACATCACAAACTACAAGACACCATTCCCCAGCACTGAGGCCAATCAACAACTTGCTGAAGACCTGAACGAGTTTTACTGCAGATTTGAAACTGCCAGTCTAACACCCCATGCCCCATCTGAAAATCTTAACACCCCCAGCAAACCCCCCCCCCCCCCCCCCCCCCCCGCACTTTGGATCAGTGAAGATGATGTGCGTCAGATCTTCCTGAAGCAGAAGGGAAGAAAAGCACCAGGCCCAGACGGTGTCACACCAGCCTGTCTGAAAACCTGTGCTGAGCAGCTGGCCTTCATCTTTTCACAGATCTTCAATAGATCACTGGAGCTGTGTGAAGTCCCTGCCTGCTTCAAACGTTCCACCATCATCCCCATCCCAAAGAAATCCAAGATAACAGGACTTAATGACTACAGACCTGTTGCTTTAACATCTGTGGTCATGAAGTCGTTTGAAAGACTGGTATTGGCTTAGGGTTAGGGTTAGAATATCACTGGACCCTTACTGGACCCCCTGCAGTTTGCTTACCGAGCAAACAGATCCATTAACATAGGACTGCACTCCATCCTACAGCATCTGGACAAATCAGGGACTAATGTGAGGCTCCTGTTTGTGGGCTTTAGTTCGGCCTTCAACACCATCATCCCAACACTCCTCCAGACCAAACTAACCCAGCTCTCTGTTCCTAGCTCTATCTGTCAGTGGATCACCATCTTTCTGACAGATAGGCATCAGCTAGTGAAACTGGGGAAATTCACGTCATACAGTCGCACCACCAGCACTGGCGCCCCCCAGGGTTGCGTCCTCTCCCCACTGCTCTTCTCCCTTTACACCAATGACTGCACCTCTACTGATCCATCAGTCAAGCTCCTGAAGTTCGCAGATGACACTACAGTCATCGGCCTCATCCAGGACGGTGATGAGTCTGCTTACAGACGAGAGATTGAGCAGCTGGCTGCCTGGTGTAGTCTTAACAACCTGGAGCTCAACACGCTCAAAACAGTGGAGATGATAGTAGACTTCAGGAGGAACACCCCTGCACTCCCCCCGCTCACCATCATGAACAGCACTGTACCAACAGTGGAGTCATTCAGGTGTCTTGGCACCACCATCTCTCAGGACCTGAAGTGGGACACTCACATAGACTCCATTATCAAAAAGGCCCAACAAAGATTGTACTTCCTTCGGCAGCTGAGGAAGTTCAAGCTGCCACAGGAGCTGCTAACACAGTTCTACTCAGCCGTCATTGAGTCTGTTCTGTGCACGTCTATAACTGTTTGGTTTGGCTCAGCTACAAAATCAGACATCAGAAGACTACAGAGAACGGTTCAGACTGCTGAAAGGATTATTGGTGCTCCTCTGCCCACCCTTCAAGAACTGTATACATCCAGATTGAGGAAAAGGGCTCTGAAAATCACTCTGGACCCCTCACATCCAGGCCATCTCCTTTTTGACCTTTTGCCATCTGGCCAACGCTACAGAGCATCAACTACCAGGACAGCCAGGCACAAGAATAGTTTCTTCTCCCAAGCAATCTACCTTTTGAACAGTTGAATGTTCCATTCTGCAATAAATAAATATATAAAAAAAATGTTTTAAAAAAGTGCAATAACCTCATAACCACCCCCACATCCCTACGTCTCAACTCATTCTATTCTATTCTGTACATACAAATTACTTTATTTTCCTATTTAAATATGTGTATTTTTTTGTATTTGTATTGTTGTTGTTGTCTCTGTGCACTGGAGCTTGTGACACTAAAACAAATTCCTTGTATGTGCAAACATACTTGGCAATAAAGCTCTTTCTGATTCTGATTCTGATTCAGTCATAACTCAGTTATAAGCAATATTGAAAACCTGTGGTATGAACTGAAATGTAGAATACAAACCTAAAACTATATTATTAAATTAACTTTGGTAACTGATTTCTTCTGCTCAGTGCTGCAGTGGATACAGTCTTTCTCAGTAACATTTACCTGCAAACTCAATGCCTTTCAACAGAATTTGCTATTCTGACATAGAAATAGGACATTCGTGCAAATCCGAGGATTTGTTTTCAGGTTTTGCCAATGTGAAACATACTGCCCATTGTGAACATTCTCTGCCATCTATACTATCTGTGGTCTAATCAAAAGTCTCCTGATGTTTTGTTTTTTGAGCCAATCACAACTCACAGCTGGAAAATATCACAGTCAGTAAACTGCTATTGAAGCAAGTTTTTGTATGTTTTTGTATGTTACTTAAATCTCAGCACACTTTGTTAACAAACACACACTAAAACAGCTCTGCATGCTCAGATCTGACACCCTCAACACTCCATTAAATTAGGTTATACAAGTTCATGTTTAGTGCTCGAGTAGCTGCAGGTGGCCTTCACCATGAATGAGCGTCCAAACACCGCGAATAATGGGGCTTCAAATACCATTAAACTAAGAAATTTGAAAGTAGCTGCAAAGTAGTAAAGGCTTATTTTACCTTGCTGTTATCCAAATCTTTTGAAGATACAGTATAGCAATCTGAATACAAACAACTCTTCATATTTTATGTTGGAAAAATGTCAACTCTGACAACTCAGGTTAGCAAGAGCTAATTAATTCCACTTCACTGATTAAGACGCTATTGCCATCTGGCTAAGGAGTTATGGAGGAATGGTAAAGGCTGACAAGAAGCAAAAAAGGCAAAAAAAAAAGACTTGAAAACCTTTACAGGAAAAGAAACAACATTAACAATACATAACCACATTGCTACACAAACAGTTCTTGTGTGATGTAATTCCTAACTGATTAAGGCAAAGATAACACACTAAAGTACAAGCAATCACAAAGAATCACAAATTCCATTAGCTGTATTCTATCAGACAAAGTCTGTGTAAGAATATAGCTAGCACTAATCTGATCTGAGATCTCATTACATATAACACACAGTTCTCGGAGGACATGAGAATGACTTCTGCTCTTTGCTGTAAATAAGACTCATTTCAAAGGCAGCTTGTGCGTTAACTGTGGGAGAATCAGCCCCACTGAACTCTCTTTTCTTTTGCAGAATTAAGGCTGCATGTATGAAAAGCATCTCCATTTGTTGTAAAGAGTATAGTTGATCAGTGACACATTGTTTGCTATGAAATTAGGGTCCACTACTAAGAACTGCTTCTAATACAAAGCTTCTAAAAATATAATGTACTAAAAGCATTAGCAATGATCTTAATTGAATGAAGCCCGACTTGGCTCAGACAGACTTGGATATCTTGTTTCATAACTAACTGACAGACCTAAAATAAAAATAAACACGCACTAAGAGTCAGATGTGGTTTAATTCTTCTTTTAATGGAAGGTTCCATCATTCTTTCAATCCAGTCTCTGGCTACTCCATTTGTAGTGTTCCTGAGATTCCAGCGGAAAAGAAGTTCATGTTTACTATATATACAACCACAATTTGTATATATAGTCAAATCATACTACTTATCATGTCACCAGTAATAAGTGCACAATAATTTGAAGGAAAAAAATGATGCAAACCAAATGATGCACAAACAGGATATCCAATTAGATTACAATTTCAAGCAAGGATCTATCAAATTGCATTAGAGAATACATACTATCAACTATCAACCAAGTTTGATGTCTACAGTATATAGGGTTTTTGATAAATGATAATATGGAGCTGTTTTATTGGGTTTAATATTACAGGGTTGTGTCTGATGTATTCATAATTTCTGTAATACTTAAATCAGGGGGGAAAAAATAATAATATCTCTTGGTATGAGTGTGTACTGCATGCTTGTGTGTGTCACTGAATGCAAGGTGTTTGTTTGGGGAGCTGTTTAGAGGAGAAATAGTCAGCCCTTTCCCCCACCTGCCCTTCTATCCCCCTTTCGATTGGCCTCACATTGGTAATGCCTGGCTGACCACAGCACCCCTTAAAGGGGCCAAAGGTCAGGCAAAACAGTCTGGTGTCATGGAAACCTGGCTGCCACCAACCAGACTAGCTGAAAGAGAGTTCTCAGGGTAGGTCAATCAAACAAGGCTCAAAACCACTTGCAGACTTTCAAGTGGGACAGGAAAACAATACATACATGTCCTGTTCAAATGAGCTCAGTAAGCAGAAACCCATTAAAAAATGATGACTGCACTGTAATTTTTGCACTGCGTTTGTGTATTTTTGTTTGTATCACACATTTTTAAATATTATTTATTTTATTTATGTATGAGACCTTACCTTAGCTACAATTGAGAAATTCGCTTTGGCTGCAATTCATTTTTATTTTTGTATTCTATGTTGATATATCAAAACCCTTCATTTTTCAGAGAGAGAGAGAGAGAGAGAGAGAGAGAGAGAGAGAGAGAGAGAGAGACTTTTAAAAAAAAACTTTAATGATGTAAAAAAAAACACACACACACACACAAGTGTATAAAAGCTTTTCATTTTCACCATAAGAAAAGAGAAAAGAAATTTTGAATTGTGTGTGTGTGTGTATGTGTCAGAGAGAGAGAGAGAGAGAGAGAGAGAGAGAGATACTATTCTTTGTGTGTGCAGTCAGTTTGGGAAGGGTTGTTTTGTGGAAAAATGGAAGAAAAATGAATTTAGATCAATAATATATTCAAAGGATTCAAGGATTTGTGTGAGTGTAAAACCAAATAAGTGAGTGAGAGAGACAGAGAACATTTTAACCTTAAAAGCATATGTTTTTACAGTCATGTATTCTGAGAACTACTGTGTAGATTTCTTGAACTGGACTTGGATGAATCAAGGGGTAACAGGTGAGGAATGAAAAACCAGAAACAGAAATCAGTTGGAGGACAGAGCATGTGGAAAAACCATGCTCTCTACACCATGACATTTAACCTTTGACCTCCTGGCTTTGACTTTTTACACTTTCCGGAGAGGGCAGACAGGCTTCACTTTAAAACATCATCTCAAACCTTCCTTAAATAACCTCCTCTCTAACGCACCCAGAGAAATGAGAACGTAGTAATTTTTTTGTGGTTGTGATATTTTGAGGTTTGAGAAATTCACAGTATACTATGTTCTTCACTAGCAATTATTACTGATCACTGTATTATTATTATTATACATAGTTTGCCATGAATTACAGACTGGTTGCATGGAATCAATATTATCTTTTATATGTGCTTGTCTGTGTTATATTTCCTCTGACTCAAGAGGATTCATGTTCAGCAAAGGTGTACTATTTACACTCTTAATCCTGAAATAGAATCCTTTTGATACAAGTTCGTGTTATTAGGGAGAATTTCGCAGTAATTCACCACATTTAAGTCATTTCTGACCTTGTGATAAGAATTGATCACAGCATCACCTACCATATTTTCTGTTTTTTTCCAGTTTCTCGCTGATCTTCCCTTCTTATTTAGTTTTATAGGCTTAATGATTTGCTTATTTCTTTCTTTTTATGCTTTAGATAATATTTACCAGGAGAGCTTTAATGACAAACCATTCATCCACCAGAAAACCAAACACAAATATCCTCAAAATAATTGAGCTTGTATCAGCAAACACTATGGCAAACATAGTGTATAGAGCATAGAGTATTTGGAACAAAGACCATCATTTCATTTCAAATAGGAACAGAAATGGCAGCAAAAGTGTCTGTATGCATATAGAGATTCTCTTCAAATTACTGTACGTGTTATTGTCACTACTTTTTAATGTATTATTGAAGAATGATGTAACTCTCTCTGCTTTATTCTTGTTTTGTTGTTTCAAATGAGACTGAATGCAGTATTAAAGTAACTGCAATAATAGTGGTGAAGTAGAGGCTACGATGAGGAATGCAAAATGTGTTTCCAAAGTGTTCATAAATTAAAAAAGTTTAAAAAGTACTACTGGTCTAAATATTAATATTTTTTCCAACATGGCAGCTATCTAGCCTCCCTTTACTTCCTCTACTACATAAAAAACCTATGAATATTTTGTCAGTTAACACTGGAGTACTGCTATTTTGATAGGTACAATCCAATTTTTTTTACATTTGTATGCTGTTATATGCATGGTCATTAATTAATGCAGGATTTACTTAAGGGCTCTGTGGGAAAGTAAAAGGCACAAAAATAGTGTGACGTTCAAAATCAACCAAGGAAGTGGAATTTGTAAATCTGTTTCGATCTGAAAATGCTCTTATGCTGCCACCTCCCTAAAGTGCCTCTTAGCCCAGACACAGGGATAAGAGGTTTTTACTTATCCAAAAGCAGCCCTAAAAGTCTTGTCCCACTTTTAACAACCCAGTTTTTTGGACGTTAACTATTTATCTCACCTCCCTCCAACATAAATAGAAAACTTTGGTTAAGTATTAAATAAATACAACAGAATTCATTGGTTGTTTTTTTTTCACTAACAAATAGTCGCTATTAAAGACTAGTTGAAATAAATTCAATTCAATCTTATTTTAAGTAGCACTTTTAACATTGAACACTGTCCCAAAGCACCTGTACAGAAGGTGCCGATATATAAAAGGTAAATTTAAATCGATCTCTTTTACACACAAGCTTAAGATATGCAAATACTTCTAACCAGCGTTTAAAGATCTAGCAGATGCATGCACCTATCGCTCCGGCTGCATTTTTATGTAATTGTAACTCAAGCATAAACTCCACATAAATCTAATTAACATAACATTGTTCTTTTAAAAATAACCAACTTATTCAACCATATTAGGCAGTATCTGCGGTGTAAGGATATCGAATTCAAAGGCATTCTAATTCAAATGACCATGTACCGAAGCAATTACATATAGCTTATTATTCTGCAATTTTTGTTTGTTTTGCATGACCTTCGTTTGATGAATTACATTCAACTCTATATAAATAAAACTGTAAAATGTGTGTGAGTGAGCATAAGTGTTTTTGTGGAGCTGATTATTCAGATGATATATAAACTCTAGGCCAGGAGGCTTTACTTCTTTCACATATTCAGTGAGCAATATATATATATATATATAGATTATATATGGAATTATTTTCCAGGCTATTAAGCTTCTGTACGTTTTTAATACATTTTTATTTCTGCATATCAGTATATATATAATGACAGGCATTAGTTTTGATTGTAGACTTTGGATTGCTGTTCAAATTAGCTTACATGCACTAGGACCCACTTGAATCTCCATGTTTATTGATCTAAATCTAATATATTGACACAATATATAGTAGAATTTAATCTAGGCAGACCCATGGTTTCTTTGCCCATAATGAGGCTATCAGCAAAACTGGGCTCATAGTCTGTTCAGTGTTCTGCTGTGTCATCCAATACACAGCAGGAGAAAAGGTATACTGCCATCAATTTGGCCAATCATGTTGGTAGCAGCAGTTGTAAAGTGCAGTGTAAATATGGATGCTTCAGAGCTATGGTTACAAATCTGTCATATTGTTCACCAATCACATTAACTTTATTTGCGTAGCATAGAACAGAATTTTAAGAAAATATTGAAGTGTCTCATAACAAAAATGTTGTGAATTAGAAAGTTGTTTAAAAAATTTGTCAGACTTAACATATACTATGTCTATTCCCTGTTTTTCACTTCTGCAGTCAGCCTAGCCAGATGGCCTGGGTCTTGCACATCTGTCGAATGGACCCTTATATTTGGAAGTGGCCAAATGCACAATGTGCTCAGTGTTTTTGCTGTTAACAAGCTCCCTAGCTCAAATTGCAGTGGGATGAACCATCACACAATTCAGGAATGACCTTGGGATACCCTGGCAGTTTTATTAAAACCCTGCATTTGATCATGCACTTTTTGGCATGAAGCATCCTCTGTGTTCGGTACAGTTGTGATGCCACCAATGTGGACCCAATTTTTGAAAGCAAACTCTGCAGGAATGTTGTGCCTTCACATGTGATTAAGGGCAATCTGATGCATCATGTCTTATGTTCTTGTCTCAGACAGAAAGATCAAATCTTTTTGTTTTCTCTACCTGTGGACCAAAGCCCTGTCTACAGTGTGTTTTTACTAGGCTCCATCATAATTTAAAAAATGGTTTAAAAAAATGTTTACCAATAATTAGAAACATTTTCTGAACAAATGCAACCAATTACATTCCTAATCTGCATTTACACCCACAGTAATTTGCTTGAAGTTCTGTCTGTAATTTGCTTGACCTCATCTCTCTCTGTGACCAAAATTTACTTAGGGGCCAATACCAAATATGGCACTGTATAATCATTGTCAGGGTGTCAGATAATTTACAGCATATTGTATACTCTATTTTCAAGCTATCTGCATCACAGCTTAATGTGCAATGCTTCATCAGCCTGGATTACTAGATAAGTTAATGGTGAGTCTCTCTACTGGAGATCTCAAACCTAGGGTTTCTCCCTTAGTCGTATCTTAGCTTCAACACAATCTTTAACATGAAATTGGTTCTTTTTTTTTAATGTTTTTTATTCTCAGAAAGAAGCACCAAAGTGTATATGGAGTTTAAACCCCTAAAGATTTAAGTCACATAGTAAAAATTTGTCAGTGTCAGACATAAACTTAGGCCAAGACATCCAAGACTGGTCATCGATTCCCAGGTACATAACCCACGATGCAAACATCTGCTCTCCAGTTTACAAAGAATGCATGTGGCAAACTTTTGAACTTTTCTCAAATAACACACTGTGTATCATCTTCACCTTCTTCTTCCTGTTTCTCCTAGTTGAGGATGACAGACTGTATATATCAGTATCTGCTATATAGTACATCTGCTCACAGTGCAACACCAATATATTATTTGGATATCATTCATTCATTCATTGTCTGCCGCTTATCCGAACTACACTCGGGTCACGGGGAGCCTGTGCCTATCTCAGGCGTCATAGGGCATCAAGGCAGGATACACCTTGGATGGAGTGCCAACCCATCGCAGGGCACACACACACTCTCATTCACTCACGCAATCACACACTACGGACAATTTAGAGATGCCAATCAACCTACCATGCATGTCTTTGGACTGGGGGAGGAAACCGGAGCACCCGGAGGAAACCCCCGAGGCACGGGGAGAACATGCAAACTCCACACACACATGGAGGAGGCAGGAATCGAACCCCCAACCCTGGAGGTGTGAGGCAAACGTGCTAACCACTAAGCCACCGTGCCCCCTATTTGGATATCATCTCTGGTAAAAAATTATTAAGAGGATTGCTTAATGAGCTTCTACACCTTGTTATAAAATGTATAGAAATAAATGCTAAACTATATAAAATATATCTCTGCTTTCTTTAAACATCATAAAATCATAAGACAATTTAAAGGCATGTACAACATCCAGAAACAATATTCATACCATTACCAAAGAGTAATATTTATGAAATTACAATTTCAGGTTTATTATCAGTGTATATCATTATACACAAATATCATCCTGAGTGCATATAGCAGAAATAGCTGTGATGGAAGAAAAGTTTCAGTCTGGGTGGGTTTTTTGTTTTGTTTTGTGTAGTATAGTCCTTTGCACTGAATGAGTATATCTAAACAACAAAAATATGTTGATCAAATATAAATTAAAAGTTACACAGAAACATAAATCATACATTAATACCAGCTATGTAGCAACATGAGCAATGACACTCTCTCTCTTCCCTTTCATGGTCTTACCTCAACAACTCAACTTTTGGACCTAAGAAAGGAAGAAACATTAAAAAAATTGGAAATGTTGGGACTGGGGTGATGGAGATTTAACAAAGGCAGAGATGTGATCTATTAATAATGAGCTGAGGAATTCTCTATGGTCACCTAAAACACATTCCATCACGTTAACCCCCACCATACCACTGTATGCTGCCACATATATACACACACAAAGCACCACAATCTACTTGATTCCAGACAACTATGCAAATATAGCGCTTCTTTACACATGCAAAAACCTTTCATTTACTCCTAACAAGATACTGGAGGGCTCATATGATTTCAGATATGCAGAAATTAATTCCTTCTTGCTCCGATTGTCCTAAAGTCAAAATCTCTGGCACCTTCCTGCTGGGAATCTTCTCCAATTACTGGTGCCACAACACATCTGGCCCCACATTGCAGTGGACTATTAAAGACCTTCCACCCTCCCAACAGCACACAGTCATTCTAGATGACATAGACCATTTTTAAGATCCCTGTGCCTCTGCCTTCACAATGGCAGAGCTCCTGTTCAACCCTGTTTTTTGATACTTCAGATTACCAACGGATATTGTTGCCAAACCATAGAGCTCAGTTCACAAGTCACAAATGTGGATATTCTTTATGGAAAAGTTAACAATGAGCTTAATCTCATGGCATCACTAACCCAAACAAATGATCAATTGGAAAGAGCATCTTGAAAGATTTTCAAGAAATTTTCTTTTCTGCAAATAACCAGTTAGACTTATCTCAATGCTTATATTTGTGCCAAATATCCCAAAATTAATATCCAAAAACTCACAGACCATGACCATTGAAAGTAATTGTGATGTTTTAGTTTCAGTGTGTGATTAAAAAATGCTAAATAGTTTTCTTACTATTGTAATCTCTATAACAGCTAATTCTTTCAAAAAATAACATTTCAAATTTATACTAATGTTGAAAGTCATCATGATGTCATAACTGAGGAAATGTAAATAGCTCTATACGTTACAAAACTTTTTCTTAAGTACACTTTTGGCATTATAAAGTGCATTATAAAGACAGCATACCATTCTGAAATGTAATGATCTATTCCAGTGGTTGCTGGTGCTGGTTCAAATCAGGAGCTACACTCTAAATATTAAGCACTTTAATCTTAAGCAGCCCATCTGAGGGTAGAACTGGAACAAAATTGGAGCATCTCGTCCTGTGGGATTTGCATAACATGGACCATGACAGCATAAGTGCATCAAGCACAGTCATGTGATGTCAGATTTTCAAGAAGAACCCCTTAGCCTTGAACAGCCTTCAGTTCCCTGTATATCGTATATATTATGTTCTATATATAATCATAGCCATTGCTAAGTAATTTTAATAAAGCCACAGGCCTTGAAAACATCCCTTGCCAATAATTAATAATATCATTCAGAAAAGTCTCAATGCCACAGAATACAGTTTAGACAGAATTATTTCCTTTTTGAAATGTTCATAGATTTGGACTAATACTTTTTATTTTGGATATGTTGGCTTTTGAGGTTAAAAAGTGATGTCTGGAATAAATAATATTAATATGCTAGTGCACAGCAGAGAAAATATTTTATATTGTATTACAAGCATATGCTGTCAAACAAAGAAGAAGACTTGGTAAAGAGATTAACTCAGTGGATTTGTGTTCAGTTCAACAGACCTAAACTTGCATGTTTAGGCTAAAAACATGTAAGCTTCATGTAAGCTTCATGAGCACAGTAAACCAAGCATACAAATAAAATACCACACAACACAAACATTAGTGAGAGACTTTTCCATAACATAATAAAGTTTAAGCCATTTCATGTAGATACAGTGCCATTGTGTTTAGGTCTGTAAAGTTTTATGCATAGTATAACACAGCATAGCACAGCAACTTCTTCAGACATAACAAGGTAGTACATAGAGTAGTGTCGTTTATTGAAGTATAGCAGATGGCAGTATATTAACATGTAGACGAATTAAATACAATTTCAGTGATTGCTCAACAAGGGCAATTTGGTGGCATGGGGAAACAGAAGACATACAGATGGAGAAAGGGATGGAAGGAGCTGGAAGAAGGCACCACAGATTCCTTTGGAAAACTCCACATCCATAAACACCAGAAAATCATTATGATTAGACACTGTTTATTTCAAATCCTAACTACAAAAATGCAGTGTGGTTAGACCTAACCTTTTGAAGACACAGAAACATGGAAACTGGAGGATCATGATAGGGGTGCGATGAGTGGGGGAGGAGAAGGAATACAATGAACGGATTGCACTTAAGAAAAAAAAGATTCTAAAATCAAGCACCAGTGATCACAAGCTACAGTTTGCCGAAGGAAGCATCAATGCCTGCACATAAATACAGAGTGCGAAAAAACTAAGCTGGCATGTGGGTCTGCAAGTAAGCTCTAGATATTTAGGTTACATCTGCATTATCAGGCCATCTTAGATTTGGGTAATGCTGAAGTTACAGTAAATAAATATCTTTATATCTGGACATGAAAAGCAATAATTTTCAATAACTAGAAGGAATAGGTTTATTGTTTACTCTTAAGAATATTTGAGGATGGATGAACTGTGATGGTTGAAGAAAGAAGAAAAATGACTGATTACTCACATGGATGGCCTCTTTTTCATACCACTACAAGGAAAATGTGCACTGACATGCTTTAATGCAATGCTTTGACAGATATATGAGAGAATATTTGCAGATGAAAAATGGAGGATTATAAGAAATGGCTAACAAATAAGAAATATCAAAATAAAGGTACTAAATACCGTGAAGTGGAGGAGAGAAACTGTGGTTTCATTTCCAGCATGGCTGTCCATCATCCAGTGTTCCTCCCTTACTTTATTTTTCTGCTCTCTCTCATTAATCACAGACGTCTTCGCTGGATCCTGCTCTCTTCTTGTATTCCTTCTCAGCTTGCGCTTTTTCTGTCTCTCTTTTGCTGTTCATCACCCTCTTTGCAGACATCTTCCTGTCCTTCTTCCTTCCTTTCCTTTATGAATAAAAGGGGATGAGGGAGAAGAAAGGTATACTGTAAAAAAAAAAGACAAGCAAGGATTCAAGTGGCGACCAAATCTCTGAATGAGAAGCATGCTTGCCCAGTGAGTGATAGAGCTGAGAGAGGGGTGTTAATGCGAAAGCAGGAAAGGACAGGGAAAAGGGGGTGGCTTAGGAAGAAATATCTATGTGGGAGGAAAAGAGGAGGAGTGTATCAGAGAGGGGGACTCACCCTCCTGCTTTTGCCTGCATTTTTTAACCCAAATTTCCACTCTTTTGTAGCACAGTAGCATGCAACAGTATCATAGATTCTATTTTATTTTAATTCACCATGTATTTTCTATATACTCATTACTGGTGTTCTATCATGGCAAAATGAAAACTGTGAAATTAAATACTCCAATATTTCCTGCAAGAGACACATAGAAAACAGAGCGTTTGAAGCTCTCTCAAGACAAGAAGGATTATTGAGTCATATTTTACTCTATTTGGATAGTAGAGAATATTTATTATAATTTTATTATCATTTTTAAGTAGGATAAAGAAGCATGTGTATAAGCAAACAAGTTACGTAAATAGCTAAATAAAACTGATTTAATAAAAGAGCTGCATTTTATAATTGACAAGTAATGCCTGTTTTAAAATATAATATAGCGCTAACGAAAAGGTTTAGCATTAAACTTTTCTTGCTTAGAATTTAATTTGGCAATACAAAAACTAAAAAGAAATTATATGAGTAATGAACCATTATTGAAATAGAAATTTTGAATACTGAGGACAAATTGTTGACTGTCATTTACAGTATTGTACAAGAACACACTATAACGCAATGTCTATTAAACTGTTTCTTTACATTCCATTATTTAAAAACAAAATAACAGTTAATGTGTACACAATTACAGTCATTCATACAAGGCATCTATTTATAAACTAAAAACAATTACATTATGTAAGCAGGCCAGACCATAAGCATTAAGCAAAAAAGCCACATTCGAACCCTCAAAATCAATTTCCTTTTCTCATTGCCTGCACTTAAACAACTGTATAGGATAAAGCACATCACTCTTTACTCCACATACTGCAAAGATGCAGATGCCTGAAGTACACAGGAAATCCAAACGTGTATTGATTTTTATTAGCGCCATATAAGCAAGCAGATAAAACAAAGAAAGGCAGATGGACATACCTGCAGGCAAAGGGTGTTTGTGTGTGTACCATATATGTATATATGAGAGAGAGAGAAAGAGAGAGAGAGATAGAGAGAGAGATAGAGCGAGAGAGAGAGAGAGAGAGAGAGAGAGAGAGAGAGAGAGGAACAAAGAGTGTGTTCCACAGTCTGTTTGTGTGTTTATGTGTTTGTGAGAAGGATATAGAAGGGGTGAAGGGGTTTGTGGTAGGGAGGTGTGTACGAGGTAAATATGTGAGAGTACAGTCAGCTTATCCTGCTGCTGATCTTGAAAGGGCATGGTTATTGATTACCTTAATCTCACTGTGAAATCAATATGTTTTTCAAGATGGAGTGTGCTGCGTGTGTGGCATTAGCCCACACAGGCTTTATTGATACAAGAACCCAGAAGAGGCTAATTCAAGTCAATAAAAATGCACAGCCCTCAAATACTGAGAAATATGAAGCTGAACTACTCTAACATAAGATTATGAAGATTGTATAAGCATTTTTCAGCAGACCATAGTCTGACATAATTCAGATACCAAAACCTTACTTGTATTACTGAAAATGATATAAACAGTCAACAAACCCCTGTTAGAAATTTGAGGGTTCTAAAAATTATAAAATGATGCAAATTAAGCAAAAAACATGGGTGCACACCCTTTTATAATAAAATAAAATTATAACAAAACTATGCTCAGAATTAACAAATCAGATTCACATTCCTGTTCAAATGTAATTATTACACACCTGCCATCAGTGAAGTGATTCTGATCAACCCCAAAAAAAGAAAAATTAATAAAATAAAATAAAATAAAATAATCCTGTCTCTGTAATGTATTTTTCATCTTCTTGGTTTATTCAACTGCTGAAGCCATGGTCTGCAAAGAACCTCCAAATCTTATAATTAATCTCATAGTAGAAACAAGATGGTACAAAAGAATTTCCAGAGCGTTAGATGTGGCTTAGAACACCACGATCGCCATTGTCAAAAAATGGAGAACATGAGGCACCACAGTGGCACTACAAAAAACTGTATGTACCTCCAAAATACACAAATGGACAATTTGGATAGATCCAAATATCAATGTATTTTTGTACCCTGCAGGCCTCTGTTGATGGCATGTAAATGGCATGCAATTATTAATACCTGCAGCTCATTTGACCAGCTAATCAATTTCATCTACAGTCAGAAACACACCTTCCATGTGCTCTTGCTCCAGTGTTTCCGTTCCATTCATTTTATTCTTAGTCTATGTATTCCATGTTGCTTAATAGTATTCTATCTTACTTTATATTGAAATTCTATCTCACTTCTCATTTTAGTAATTCTGTCATTCCTAGTAATCAATAGTTCTCTGCCATGCTTTGTGTTTTCACTTACAGGTTTGCAGGCCACTCTCAAGTTCATACTGTGTTCTTGAGTGTATGCTGTTTGTAGTTTGTTTTAATAAACCTCCTTCACTCTTTCATAAATTGAGACATTGTGATGGTCAAGGGCCTTCAGTGAACCTGAGGGCTATGCTCCCACTAGGCTACACTTGATGAGCAAATCTTAGGAGACATGTCAGGCATCAGTCCATTTTTGCAGAGCTTGGTAGCAATATTAATCCTTGAATCTAAACTACAGCTAAACTATATGCTGTGTTTCAAGTTCACTTACCCTTTAAACTTATTTATTTCTGTTTGGCAAGATATTTATAGTTTCAGTTTATTCATGACACAAATCTTGCTCCATTGTGTTAACTTCTGTTCTAACTTTGCCCTCTGTTCTTACAACAGAGTATTCATGTATTCATCTTATCCTTGTTGCAGAAATCTTTTTTTTTTTTTTCATAATATCAGTCATTAGCTGACCATCTTTACGTGATCACAACCTCTCTTGGTAATGCAGGCTTCTCCTGTACATTATCAGAAGATCCTGAGCACTCAAAAATGGACTGATCCCTACTTACACTTAACCCTGCTCTAAAACGCATTCCCTTTGAGCTTGACTTGATTCACCATCCCTCATGAAATCAACTTCCTCTGGCTTTCCAAACAGCTGTGTCACTGTTCATCTTCGTATGAGGATCAAAGCCCCTCCTTTCCAATAAGAACATAAATAAGCACTATTTGACTTTGTACTGTTTTTCATGCTGGATCAACTTTTTTTACTAACTCTGTACTAACTAGCATGAGGTTAGATTTTTGATGGACAATACAAAATACTTCTGTTGCCCTGGATATGACCAATACTTTCAAAGTAATTAGACTTGTAGCTTTCTATCAGGCAGCAATGTTACGGGTGGCAAGTTCCCCGTTGGACCACTAGGGGGGTTTCCAGCAGGGATTGTGTTTGTTTGTTTGTTAATGTATGCCATATGTTTGGTTTAGTTCCGCCTAATCCTTAATGTGTTCCCGCCTCTGTTCACCTGTTCCCTATGTTCCAGTGATTAGGCTCCTTATTTATAGTAGTGTCTGTGTTAGTTGCTAGTCCTCGTCGATGTATCCCTAGTTATCATAGTCCTTGTCATTGTGGTTTCAGTCTTCGTGATTCTATGTATTTATGTTGTTATGCTAATAAACCCCTGTCTGATGTCATTCCCCGCGCTTGGGTCTGCTCCATCTTAACCGGTACGTCCGGCAAACGTGACAAGCAAAGACAGACACAAGTCCAGGAACACAAACACTTTATTAGAAAAATATGCAACAAATTTAATGCCTTGAACAAAAGTCAGGAACAGGAAAGAGATCATGGTCAGGTGACTGTCAAACAATAGTAACTAGGCAAGGCAAGAAATGAAAACCAGAAAACCAGAACATGGATCAAAACCAGGATAACAAAATAGCATAATATAAGTGAAGCTGTGAATAAATACAGGTGCATGAAGATCAGTGAGATGGTGACTGTGAATGTGACCATGTTTGTAGGCCACGCTGTGTTCTGGGAAATGTATTGTACTGTGACATGAGAAACAAGTTAACATTTTCCTTTTTTTTCTTCTTTTTTTTGTGGGATCTTGAAGGACAGTTTGGAAGAGCAGTGTGCAACTTATTGCTTGTAGCTACTGCATTAGTATCACAGTCTCCCCTCAGCACAGTCTCTGACACATTCAGCCTTCCATAATGGTTAGTCTGACTTGTCCTACTTGCATGGGCTCTGTGGCATGGAATTCCTGGGCTGGGTTCAAGTCGACTTTAGTCTCCTCTCAGTTGTTCCAGATGAATGGACAGGTCATTGAGAGTGTTAAGGGATGCCTGAAATACTCTAAATCTGTCAAGACCTGAGCCAGCATTGCAATATTCAGCTTCTCTAAGATCAAAATGTCAGGTTTTGGGCTGTTTTGTTTTTGGACGCTAGAGATCCTCGGGAAGCCCCTGCGCCTGTGCAATTAGTGTATTGCTTTCACATGTGTCTCGTTCGGGTGTGGGTATTTAAGTCTCTTTGTTTCTCGGTTTCGGGGTTGGGATCTTTAATTGTCGTTAGTCGGCGTTAGAGGTTATGTGCTTTTCGGGTGAGCTTTTGGTGCTGTCTCTGTTTTGTGCTCGGGCTTCGGGATCTGCCTTCTTCTCCTCGGGAGTCTCTCCTTCTCTTTGTTTTTGTTTCGAGTCCCAAGTT
Organism: Hemibagrus guttatus; assembly: GCA_033459395.1. Taxonomy (NCBI): domain Eukaryota; kingdom Metazoa; phylum Chordata; class Actinopteri; order Siluriformes; family Bagridae; genus Hemibagrus; species Hemibagrus guttatus. The sequence continues at coordinate 27,741,023 of JAUCMX010000003.1, read as the reverse complement.
TCCCTCCCGAGTTTCCCTTTCGAGTTCCGAGTTTCGAGTTTCCCTTTCGAGCTTCCCTATGTTTTGTCCTTTTCAGTGTATTTTCATCCCTCCGATGATGATCTGGATCTGAGGAGCCCTATAAGGAGCACTGAAAGAGCACTAGACACCAAAAGCCTGACACAAAAGAATTGTACAGGTTTCAACCAGTCACTGATTACAAAAGGGTCATTCATCGTTTTTCAGCAGTGTCTGTTTCAAATTCTGCCATATCACCATTGATGTGAGGGCCATAAACTATCATTATTAATATTTTTAGGTGCTATCATTTATACTGTTTGAAGATTAAAAAATACACTTTTACGGCTGAATGAACTGATCGATTAAACTAGTAAAATCACACCTCAGGAGATATTGTTCAGTCAGGTTGTGGAAAAAACTGTATAACAGATAATAATGAAATGCAGGAATATGGTACAGAAAAGTTGTATACAGGTTAGATATAATATTTCAGGTAACACATTCTAGAATCAACTGCAGTTTCTGCCTCATGTTTCCTGATTATGTGCAACTGTTTTCAGCCTGACCTTCGATTAGTTTGAATATTTAAACCCAGTGCAAAGTATTGTTCAGTGTTTGCCTGCCTGTCAACTAAACCTATTGTTCGGTGTTCTGATTCCCCAGTTGTTGATATTGTTCTGCTTCATAATTGGCACTCTTCGATTACCTAGTTATTGTTGTTTGCAAATCACCTGACCTCTGCCTGTTTTTTGTTTGAGCGTGATTCACACTTTTGATTCACACGGATTTGTCTGTCTGATCCTTAAATAAAATGCTTGACCACAATTATATCCGCCTCAGCCTCCAGACCCTGACAGGACTTTCTTAAATGGCAGAGTCAGTCACATGACCTCAATCCAATTGAGCATACTTACTGAAGACAAAACTGAAGGCGAAAAGATCCACAAATAAGCAGCAATTAAGGTATATAACGGTATAAAGGCCTGGCAAAGACTCTTAAGGCAGGAAACTCTTTGACTCTTTAACTCTTTGACTCAAAGTTTTCAGGCAAAAATATAATCTAATAATCTGAAATATATATATATATATATATATATATATATATATATATATATATTTTTTTTTTTTTTTTTTATATATATATATTTTCAATATATATCTAAGGTACAGATGCTGTTTAAGTTAGTTATTAGTGTTTGTGTCAGAGTTGCCGCACACATGACTACAGAAATGAGAGAGTGAAAAGATCCAGACCCAAGGTAAGAAACTTTAGTCAACCTTAATATGCAGTGCAAATACATTATATGGCAATTCATGCAAACAAAAGGTTTTCAACAAACTGTTGAAAGTACAAATTATATAGAATGTCTTTGTATACCTAATTTCATATTACAGGAAATAAGAGGCATTACCCAAATTGTTCCAGCATAAAAATGCCCTTGTGCACAAAGCAAGGTCCATGGAGACCTGGATTGCCAAGGTTGGAACGTGATGTCTAAAAAGCACATAAGGGCAATGCTGGATTATTTGTCCTATTCCTTTAGTTCTTATCCACCCTCTAGTGGGCCTGTGGGGAATGACAATGGTTGAATTTTAACAGCATGCTTTATTGCTAGGTCCTTCTAACTATAACTCAGGAATATGTCTAATTATGGTAAGTTAATAGCACTGTCTTTGAAGGTTTTCAAAATAATTAAGAAATACAAACAAACATTCTGCTGTACTGAATATCAGTAATATGGTGTGCTCTCACTACTGTGCCTGTGTGTTGGCTCCAGGAGAGATCCTAGGAGATGTGGACACCAAGGAACCTGCCATCCCATTAATCTGGATTGGAGCACATTATGTTTAGCAGTGCAGTCATATGTGAGCAGGGAGTACAAGATGGGGTATGGTACTCATCCCTGTGGGACAAAAGTGCTGAGTGTAAGTATGGAAGATGTGTGGTTGTCACCTGTCATCATGATCACCTGGGGTCTCCCCATCAGGAAGTCCTGAATCCAGTTTGACAGCAGACTGTTATGTCCTAGATCCTTCAACATGACTATGAGTTTGTTGGGATGATTGTATTGAATACAAAGCTATAATCATCAAACAGCATCTACACATAGGTTCCTCCAGGTGTTTCAGGGCAGAATGCATAACCATTGCTACAGCATTGTCAGTGGATCTATTAAAACAGTAAGTAAACTGGACTGATGTCTGGTAGAACAGAGCATATGTGGGATTTGACAAGACTTTCAAAGCATTTCATGATGGCTGATTTTAGTGCTACAGGGCGGTAGTCATTCAAGCAGGAGACAGCAGATTTTTGGGGGACAGGGATGATTGTGATCTGCTTGACGCATATTAGGATGTAAGATGTTAGTGAAAATATCTTCTTACTGGTCAGCACAGGTCTTCAGGAAATAGATGCAAATGCCAACAGGTCCTGGTGCCTTCCAAATATTGCCTTTAAAGGTCTTGCTCACTATTGGATGTAGTCAGAGCCAGAGGGTAGGCGGTGTCATGGTCAGTGGGAATTTTCACAAATAACTGTCATTGCTTAGTGTCAATGTCATGTTGTAAGGGAAATTATCACACCAATATGCATTTGCATTTCATTTGGAGGAGGTTTTCAGTCAATTCAAAATTGCAAGAGATGAATTGCAGTTGAGTTTTAAACACATTTATTACACAGTTATTATGGCCAGTTAAGTGTATATTCTATTGAGCTGGTCAAGGAAAATGTCAGCATTTGACAAAAATTGTTTGTTTGTTTGGTTGGTTGGTTGGTTTTTTCCTCATCAACTGCTGACCTTTTCCTTCACCAATGGTTTCTGCCTTTTTCAGGAAATTCCAAACTGCTGTACTGGCTGAACTTAATGCTTGCGCAATGGCTCAAACTGAATTTCCTCCTTTTCTCAACTTTAAAATGGTTATTTTCTCCCATAGACAGCTTCCTGGTTTGCATATTGGTTTATCCTTTTAGCAACAAATGTGGTTTACACAAGTGAAAACCAGGGCTCAAACCAACTATAGACATTCAGAGCTATTGACTGTTTAAACCAGGGTGTCTATTCTTATCCACAAAGTGCCAGGTATTAGCATGGTATTAGCTTCCACTGTTATGCCGATGGCACACAGCTATATGTTTCAGCTAAATCAGATGAGAGACACCAGCTTATTAAGACTGAAGAATGTGTAAAGGACATTAGACAGTGCTCGTACTAGGACCACATGCAGCCAGAAGTAAGCTTTCTGATTACAGAGTAACTATGGATGGTCTTTCTGTTTCATCATGTCCAGCAGTAAAAGATCTTGGTGTGATTTTTGGGTTTTTTTTTTACATTATTTACTGACCAGTATCACCCAAATGAGGATGGGTTCCCTTCTGTGCCTAGTTCCTCTCAAGGTTTCGTCCTCATATTGTCAGAACTCAGAGCCCCCTCTGAGCGGACATATCGCAGGGTGAAAGTTAAGTTTGTATCTATTTCCCCTTAGTTTTCCATGATCAATTAACTCAGTAAACTTATCAAATGAAACTCAGTAAACTATCAAAACTTAGTCAAAATAATGAGAGGTCAGTCAGCAGATGAGAAGACGCAGGTTTATTCAGCAATGCACATCAGTCACATGATTCCTGAAGAGGGCAGCTGGTCTGAAGAACTTTGAAAATTCCCTACTATTTATACATGTTTATTCTAATTCAGTTTAAACATTTCATCCCCCTCATTTGGGCCCCTCCTTACCTAATTTACATTCATACATATCTGTGGCCTTCTTCAGCTATCTCTACAGAACGTCTCGACCTCTCACCTTGTTTTTTTAACACGATGTTCTATTCACCTCTTTGTGACTTATGGCACAGTATTGACATTTTCTAGACATTTGCAAGTTTGTTTAACCACACGTTGCAAAGTCAGCATTACGGTTCCAGGTTCTTCTGCATTTTATTTGCCTAGCAGCTTTGCAGTTATACTATTTTGCACCCTCAGAGTTATTTGTGTTTTGTTTACCATCTGTTCAAATGTCCCAGTAACCACACTGTCTAGACTATTTCCTCCTTTGTCTAGTTTTTATTTTTTGTTTTTCTTCAATCTTGGTGCAAATCTTGGGCTCTAAGCCTTTAAGCATTTCATAACCTGCATTTTAAGATTAAATAGTCACATGATATGCAACTTACTTATCCAGTTTCCCATTAGCTCAATCGGCCGGTCATGCTATCCCACTGATCCCACTGGATAGGCTGACTGACTAACCTGTTATCTCTAATGCTTCTCATAGATTTTTTTTCCTTCTTTCCAATCTCAGTGTGGTTATTACACTAGCACACTAATATTAATGGTTATACATGATTTGTCATTAGTTTGCCTCAAGCAAAGCCTGCTCTTAAGTTATAGTTGAATACTTTTGATAGATAAACACTATTTTAAAAAGGCAGAGTATTGTTATGTTAAAATTAAGCATAAAAGTAAGCATAAAATTTCTCCGACATCACTCTCCTGTGATTGATGAATCATCCCGATTAATGAACGATCGACCTGTACGCGTCTTAAGTACACTGCTCTGTGCTGTTATCCCACATAAACTCTACATCATCCTATGTGACAAAAAATATGACTTTTATGCACAATGTCCTTATAGATGAGGCACACTTCTTTCTTCTGACCCAGGCACTTTACATACCGTTGAGGGTCTGTTGGAGCTCCTGGGAGAGGTTACTAGCACTTCACCAGTGGGTCATCACTACACAGTCTGGGTGTATCACATGGATACTATCTAATGTTGGTTAGACATCAGAGACATTTATAGACCATGAAAATATTAATCTCAGGGAATTTTTCCTTGAAATTTTCCTTAGTCTGAACACTCTAAATTACCCAAGGTATGAATGAGTGTGTTTTTTCTTTTTCTTCTTCTTCTTCTTCTTTCGGCTTTTCCCCTTCAGGGGTCGCCACAGCGAATCATCTCTCTCCACCTATCCCTATTTTTTTGCATCCTCAACACTTGCACCCACTAGCTTCATATCCTCATTAATTCCATCCATATACCTCCTCTTTGGCCTTCCTCTTTGCCTCCTGCCTGGCAGCTCCATGTCCAACATTCTCCTACCAATATACTCACTCTTTCCCCCCTCTGAACATGTCCAAACCATCTTAATCTGGCCTCCCTAACTATTGTCCCCCAAACGTCCAACATGAGCTGTCCCTCTGATGTACTCATTCCTAATTCTGTCCAATCTTGTCACTCCCAAAGAGAACCTCAACATCTTCATCTCTGCCACCTCTAGCTCTGACTCCTGTCTCTTCCTCAGTGACACTGTCTCTAAACCATACAGCATGGCCGCTCTCACCACTGTCCTGTACACCTTCCCCTTGATTCTCGCTGATATTTTCCTATCACACAGAACTCCCGACACCTTTCTCCACCCATTCCAACCTGCCTGCACTCGCTTCTTTACCTCTTTTCCACACTCTCCATTACTCTGGACTGTTGACCCCAAGTACATAAACTCCTGTACCTTCTTCACCTCTTCACCCTGTAACCTAACTGTTCCACTTCCCTCCCTTTCATTCACACACATGTACTCAGTCTTACTACGATTGACTTTCATTCCTCTTCTCTCCAGCGCAAACCTCCACCTCTCCAGGTTTTCCTCCACCTGCTCCCTGCTCTCACTACAGATCACAATGTCATCTGCAAACATCATTGTCCAAGGAGACTCCTGTCTGACCTCCTCTGACAACTGGTCCATCACTATAGCAAACAGGAAGGGGCTCAGAGCCGATCCCTGATGCAGTCCCACCTCCACATTGAACTCCTCTGTCTGACCTACAGCACACCTCACCACTGTCCTGCTCCTCTCATACATGTCCTGCACCACTCTGACATACTTCTCTGCTACTCCTGACTTCTTCATACAGTACCACAGCTCTTCTCTTGGCACCCTGTCATACGCTTTCTCCAAGTCTACAAACACACAGTGCAACTCCCTCTGACCATCCCTATACTTCTCCATCAAAATTCTCAGAGCAAAAATTGCATCTGTTGTGCTCTTTCTGGGCATGAAGCCATACTGCTGCTCACAAATTTCCACTACCTTCCTTAACCTAGCTTCCACTACTCTTTCCCATACCTTCATTGTATGGCTCATCAACTTTATCCCCCTATAGTTACTGCAACTCTGCACGTCACCCTTATTCTTAAAGATCGGCACTAACACACTTGTTCTCCATTCCTCAGGCATCCTCTCACTCTCTAAAACCCTGTTGAACAAACTAGCTAAAAATTCCACTGCTGCCTCTCCTAGACACTTCCAGACCTCCACCGGGATGTCGTCAGGACCAAATGCCTTCCCACTTTTCATCCTCTTCAAAGCCTTCCTGACTTCATCCTTTCTAATCTTATCTACTTTCTGTTCCACAGAGTTCACCCCTTCTACTCTTTTTTCCCTCTCATTTTCCTCATTCATCAGCTCCTCAAAGTATTCCTTCCATCTCCTCTGTACACTCGCCTCACTTGTGAGCACCCTTCCATCTCTATCCTTAATAACTCTAACTTGCTGCACCTCCTTCCCATCTCGATTACTCTGCCTAGCTAACCTGTACAAGTCCTTCTCTCCTTCTCTAGTGTCTAACCTAGTGTACAACTCGTCATATGCCTTCTGCTTGACCTTAGACACCTCCCTCTTCACTCTGCGCTGTAACTCCTTGTATTCCTGTCTATTCCCTTCAGTCCTGTCCATGTCCCACTTCTTCTTGGCTAACCTCTTCCTCTGGATACTATCCTGAACTTCCTCATTCCACCACCAAGTCTCCTTATCTTCTTTCCTCCTTCCAGATGACACACCCAGCACCTTTCTCCCTGTCTCCCTGATCACTTCTGCTGTAGTTTCCCAGTCATCTGACAGCACTACCTGACCACCCAGAGCCTGCCTCAACTTCTGTCTAAATTCCTCACAACATTCCTCCTTTTTCAGCTTCCACCACTTGGTTTTCTTTTCTAACTCTATCTTTGACCTCTTCGTCTTACAGACCATCAAAGTCATCCTACACACCACCATCCTATGCTGTCTGGCTACACTCTCTCCCACTACCACTTTACAGTCACTAATCTCTTTCAGATTGCCTCTTCTACATAGGATGTAGTCTACCTGTGTTCTCCTACCTCCACTCTTGTAAGTCACTCTATGCTCCTCCCTCTTCTGAAAATAAGTGTTAACCACACCCATGTCTATCCTCTTAGCAAAGTCCACTACCATCTGTCCTTCAAGGTTCCTTTCCTTAACTCCAAACTTGCCCATCACCTCCTCATCACCTGTGTTCCCCTCACCAACATGTCCATTAAAATCCACTCCTATCACCACTCTCTCACCCGTGGGAATACTCTCCATCACCTCATCTAATTCACTCCAGAATCTCTCTTTCTCCTCCAACTCACAACCTACCTGTGGGGCATAACCACTAACAACATTCAACATCACCCCTTCAATCTCTAACTTCAGACTCATCACCCTGTCTGACACTCTCTTCATCTCCAGGACATTCCTCACAAACTCCTCCTTCAGGACCACACCTACCCCATTTCTCTTACTATCCACACCATAATAAAACAGCTTGAATCCTGCTCCTATACTACGAGCCTTGCTACCCTTCCACCTGGTCTCCTGTACACACAGTATATCCACCTTCCTTCTCTCCATCACATCAGCCAGCTCTCTCCCTTTCCCTGTCATAGTACCAACATTCAGAGTTCCTATTCTCAGTCCTACACTCTTACCTTTCCTCTTCTCTCTCTGTCTGTGCACTCTCCTCCCTCCTCTACTTCTTCGACCAACAGTAGCCCAATTTCCACCAGCGCCCTGTAGGTGAACAGCACCGATGGCGGTCGTTGTTAACCCGGGCCTCGACCGATCCGGTATGAAATTCGTACTGACGATTCGCATGGTTAAATTTGGCAATGTTTTACGCCGGATGCCCTTCCTGACGCAACCCTCTCTATTTATCCGGGCTTGGGACCGGCACAGAAGTCACTGGACTGTGACCCCCATGGCTAGATTAGTGTGTTTTCTCTTCAACTGCAGTAATAAAAATATAAAAATTAGAAAGAAAAATGTTTATTTTACATTTGCGGTACACTCATGACCACTAGAGACTACAGGCTTTAACCCTGCTAACTCAAGTGCATGCATCATTACAATGTACACTGATCAGCAGATAGCTTCAGAACCAGAACCACTGACAGGTGATGTGAATAATGTTTATTATCTTGTTACAACATCTTACAAGGGATAAAATGAGAAAGGACAGTCAGAGTCCACATTCTTAACCCTTGCCCATCACTGAAAAGCTCCTACTATGGGCACATGTGCAAGAAGATGGCCTAATTTCCTAATTACCTTAAAACACCACATAAATCATAATAAGTAGCAATGCAAACACAGGTTTGTTTTTTACCCAGAATCGGCTTTTCTCTATTCAGAACCAAAATTTTCAGTTTCTAGATGACCTGTATTTGTGAAATTTTACTACATCCGTCCTTCCCCTAATTTGAAGGAAATTACAGAGTAATTCTATCAAATTTTGATTGTTGTTTTATTACACGATAGAAGTGCCCATTTTTTCATAACAGTGTATTAAAAATGTATTTTATGTTCTTGAAAAATAACTAAATAAATAATATTCAGAGGCTTTCTGAAAAGATCCTTATTATTCAATTCAATGAGTCAATTGAATTGTAATAATTTGCATTCAATTGAATACTAATAATTTGCATTTGTTTTGTTTTGGTTTTTGTTTTGTTTTATTAGATCTGATGCAAAAAAAAAAAAAAAGTAGCGTTTTGTTTACACTTCCTTCACTGCCTATATTTGGTTCGTTTCCGGGCATCATCAGTTCGTCATTCTGGTGATGTTTTTTTGTGGGTGGGAAATAACCGGCATTGCTCATAAACTCGAACAAGGAAGTGAGTCATAGGCCATGTCCCAAATCGTATACTGGGGTACTAAGTAGTGTAATGCAAGTGGTGGCATACAAGTCGTCGCATACTGATTAGTAAAATTCTATCTGATTGTAGACGTAACCATATGCTAATTTTTTTTTATGGGAAAGCCTTGGTTGAACACAAAGCGAGTGCGAAACGTGGGCTTATGTAGTGCACACTATTAAGGAAGTAACGTGAAGTAACGGCAAACAATTTCGATTTTAGCGATCTGGATTATAGAAATCTATTTTGGGACACCATACTTTCACTAAAGATCCTTTTTATGAACAGATGCAAGGTGAGTTCCGTTAAAGTAATATAAAGTTAAATAAGTCATATTACAAACTAATAAATAAGTGAAGGCGAAATGTTAAATACGGTAAAAAAAAAAAAAAAAGAAAAAAAAAAAGAAAAAAAAAGCCTGATACACGGAAAACAGCAGGAGATTAACCCTGTTACACAAATCGTTACAGTTTATAATCTATATGAATAACCTCATATACGTGTTTAGAAATAAAGCTAATCCAGGAAATTATTGATAATTATTATATAATTTGACAATACAGATGTTTTTTTTCCTACTATATCGATTGCTTGATATATTTAATACTTGTTATATTTGTTTTAGTACAGTATCAGTATAACAATAACCTGAACAGGAAAACAAATACAGAAGCCTGTTGATGATATGGGAGCCTTATACATATAACAGATATACCATTACACAAGGCTTTTTTTTTTTTTCTGTGCAAATTAGCTGTTTAAAATTTCCGCCATCGAGGGATTTCCCTCTTCATTTTCAGGTTAAAGATGTGTAACTAACGTGAATCTTTCGAGCCAAGTCACACTGTCTGAGTGTCAGCCACGTGATGTTGGTGACAAAATGACAAGCCATGAACAGCATTTCTGTATTCCCTCACCTTTTTGTGTCAGTGTGTAACAAGTGCTGATATAAACCTTTATTCAGTAATGTATAGCTGGAAATAAAGTTGACCAGAAATTGGTATAAAATATGTAAAATGAGGTTCATTCATTTTTACCCAACTTATTGGAGTTTCTGAAGTCGATCCTTCCATGTCTTGTAATTCCTTTAAAAGATTTAAGGAAAACATCTTATTAATGAGAGAAATGTTGAATTTTTTTGTCTGTATCTGTTCTAATCAGGAATTGTGAGTCATTATGTTGTCATCCAAAGGGTTTCTCTGACTATCTGGCATACATACTCCCAGACTGTTCTTGTCCTTGTATAACAAAGCGACTAAAATGAATAGGAAGTGTGGAGTTTTGTCTGAATAATGACTGAACAACCTTATAATTAATATTGACTGAACAACCTTAAGGTCCATACTGAAGAACAGTTTGTACTCTGTGTTATTTGTTAATAAGCTATTCTTCAGTTTTAATTAACGTTTACGTTTGTCTAGTTGGAGTTTTTTAAACAAATTTGCCATGTCATTATGTTACATGGAATGTTTACTCTCCCGCTTGCCAGGCCATCGAGACAGTGAGATGATCAACACTGTCTGGATTATGATGACCTCAGACTGATGTAAACAGGCCGGCTACAGTGTAAGCACTAGGTTAGATAGCACAGAGCACAAACTGTTCTTCAGTAAGGACCTTAAGTTTGTTCTGTCAATATTCAGCCACAATATTATTGTACAGTATTTATACCACTTTATTCGTACCACTTTACTAAATCTATAAAATAAATATTCATATTTTAAGTTTGATTAATTAAGTTTGATTTTTTTATCAACTTTGTCAAATTTATCTTAGCTTATAGTAACTCGAAGTACTCACGTTTATCTTATAGTAACTCAAAGTCATTTTTAAAGAAATATTTGACTTACGTTTTGTCCAAAATGTATAGTTAAACCTAGTTTATAACAATTGTAGCCTTTTAAAACAGGTGTGTTCAGTTGCAGTAGAAAATTCCAGATTGATTTGTGGACAGAAATTGTCATATTACAAAGGTTAGATGAAATTGTGTTCTGTAAATACAAAGAAGGCTTTTACATTACATATATTAGCACCCTCGGGACTGATGGGGTGTTGCAAACTGTTGCACAATACTGTAATAGTATTCACCTATCAACAGAAAACCATTTGCTTTTAAACAGAAAGAAAAATTCACATGGGTGTGCCACTGAGGCATGCCATGTTTTGGCATGATATTTTTTTTAAACTAACTTTAAATGCTATACTTTTTATAGTTTTTCTCATGAATTCCAAGTTCTGTGCTAAATTTATTTGCATCTGTTTGTGCAAATTCTGCAATATGCACTCCCTTTTATGGCAACTCCTCTGTTGGGTTAAGGAAAAGAACAGTCTGTTTTCAATAAAGGAAATGATCATGGAAAATCCAGTATTTGTATATACACAGAGTTTAGTTATCAGCAGAATGCAAGTTCCTTCTTACTTAAATAATATAAAGTGTTCTTTATTACATAAACACAAGCAATCTACAGCAGTTATAAATGTGTTTGGTTTGTATAACAGTTTAATGTTTCACTGGCCATATAGTGTAGTAAAACAGCATGTAAAATTTAGTCCCTCATAATCAAGTGTGTATTCACTTTTCTTCCTTCTTCCAAGCACTCAAATCATACATACCAAGAAAGCGTTTTAAGTTAAAAAAGAAAAATTAGACATGTTATAAAGCAATAAAGTCATGTCATGAACTGTATTTAAATATCTGTATTTAACATTTTAATATCCTTAAGGCAGCAAGGAGATGAAGAGAGAAGTTGGTGCTGCTGTGAACTTCCTGAAATGCTTGGCCGTGGAGAGAGGACATGTTGATGAAGATAAGGCCAAAGTCTTCGCTGCTAAACTGCAAGAGCTGTTGTGTGAGAAGTTTCTCAACCACTGGTACCCAGAAAATCCTAACAAGGGCCAGGCATACCGGTAAACAAACCTTAATGTGTCTTAGAGTATCCAGCTTTTCTTCTTTACTAGATCAGAATGGGATTAAACCTAACTAGCAATACCAAATAACATGAGGCTTTTAGTAGGACCTGATTTTATTCTAAACACCGTTTGCCCCTCCCAAGATGCATCAGGTTAAACAGAAGAACACCATGTGATGACTCTGTGCTACAAGCCTGTGAGGAAAGCAAGCTAAGGCCATCAGAGCTGGGTCTTCCCCGTGAGATAACATTATGGATTGACCCTCTTGAGGTCTCTGCGCGGTAAGTTTAACCAGTCCAAAAGACTTCTAATATTTTAGGTAATTTAGTTAATACTTGGAAAACACATTGAAGGCACGTCCTTGATTGCACTGATACGAAAGGGTACCACCTGAGTTAATGCATTTAAATTCACACACAATTAGAAACGTTTAAATAATTGAAACATTCTGGGAAATTACGAAATCTAGTTTTACGCTCCTCTTAAGTTTATTCTGGTTTAGGGTCTGCTCCAAAATGACTGGCACCCACAGTGCAGATAGGCAAGAAAGTTTATTTAAAAAAAAAAATATCATTAATTCCCTCCATTCCAACATTTCAACTATTTGGAAAACACTTAATTTCACCTAATTTTCTTGTTTTGTGAAAGTTGTGTGTAGTGTTCTGTTGAGAGAGTGAGGTTACACAGAGTATTAAATACAACAGATGTATAATTATCTCATATTCTCAGTGTTAGATTAAGCTACTTAACGTCAATTTTTTTTTCCTCTTTAAAGCCATTTTTACTAGGATTCCCAATCATTCTGGAGCTGACTGTATTCCTATGGGTCAGAATGAACCTGAGCTACACTGTTTGGGTTTTAGGCATTATTACATTATTGAGCATGTGAAGGGAAATTGTCATTAATAACAGTCAGAATATTTTTGAACATTGTGCATCATTAACGTTCAGTTTTTAGAAACTGACCACATTTTATGATCTCCAAAAGGTCAGGTGAAAATTGCAGACATTTCACAGTGGCTCGTTTCAGTGAGGAAAAGAGGGAGGACGCGCTACAAAATAAGGAGTCTGACTTGCATCATGAAGGCTCAGATTCTGTGAACGTGGAAACCTCAGACTACCACTCAGCGACCTCCTCTGATTGCGGCTCAGAAGATTCCAGTGATGCAGAGGAGGAGAATAAAGAAGAAGATGTGGGGGGCATGAAAGAGAAAGTGAAAGATGAGAAAAGGGGTGATGACCAGTCTTTTGTAATTGCTACGAGGCCCAGATTGAGGGAGCAAAAGCCACGGAAATTCCCATTTCAGGTATGTACTGTGATCTTCTAGACCCAAAGATCTTCCGGTATGTCTGACAACTGTCATCCCAAGTTTCTATGAGATTATTATTAAAATAGCGGAAAGTTTATTGTATTCAAAGATTGCACATCAGTTCATGTGCAGTATATGCATGTTATGTTTGGGCATATAATCCTGTATGATGTATAATACTAGAGGTTTATTTTGACATATTTTAGGATTTCATGATTATGGAAATATTGCATAAATTATCTAAATAGTGGTTGATTATATATTTCTTCTATAGTTCTTGAATGTGATTTGCATTATTAGTAGCATTTATTAATTTTCACTTTATTCACCTAAAGCCTGCAGGACTTCAGTACGTCTATCACCCACCAGCAGTGTGGTCTCCGTATAAGAAGAAGAGGCCTGTGTTGCTCACGACTGTGTGTACCCCCCCACCTGCTCCTGTTCTCGGCTACTACGTTTTCCATAAACCTCCACCCCAGTTCATCATGCCTCATGCCACGCTGCAACCCTGGGGAGCAGCCAAAGGGTAGATGGCACTAGGAAATGGGTACAAGATAGTATGATATTTTGTTAAGCTTCTTTACAATTGAACTGGTTTTAACACTCATGTTCTGTTTGTTGCTCAGCAATGAATATCCCAGTTTATATTAAAAAATCAATGTAGTAGAAACAGCATAATTTGAAATACCCATTTCTAACCTTTTTTTTTTTATTTTTAATATAAACAATATTAAAAGAAATAGCAACAAAATCCCTATACACATGAGCAGGTGTGCAAATAGGAGATTTTCTAAATATTGTTTATAAACTGTACACCATACACGTGTACATTCTATTAACTTGTTACTTTTCAGATGATCTGAATATTGTCTCTGTAATACAAATATAATACAGTATGGTTTAATAACATTTAATGAACTTTTGAATTAGACCATGATAATATCATTCAGTAATACCTTTTTTTTGCATTTCATATGATCTAAACTGAATTAATGACTGGACCAAGCAATGCTATTTCTACATGTATTTTTAGCCTTACCATTTTAATCAGGGGCCTATATGGTGCATAAATAATAATTGTAATGCAACTGTGCAAAGCACAAGGTTATTTTCATTAGCTTATCTCCTTTGTGATGGCATTTAATAACGTTACCAAATGATATCACATTTTTTCAAGTTAGGTAGCTTATTAATGAATAAAACATAACTAGATGTTTAGAAAAAGACATTCCTAAATTAAATGTTTTCTCAGGTATGTCAGTCTATTGCCTTTATTTTTTGCTTTTATGCAAGTGAATTGTTTGAATCCAAAGAGCTACGCTGCACTAAAAATACTGTGACTTTTGTGCAATACACTACAATGTAGTGCTGTAGATCACAGTTCTCTTTGACAAAATATTTCTCAGGAGAGCCAAATAAACTGCATTAAAATAGACCATGATGTAAATGAATGATAGATATTCCTTTATAGTGGTCGTTGTGTGCAGTGTTTCTTGTGCTAATTTCTGTCACTCACTTCAGAGCTGGTAGATGTTGACATGTGTTGCCAAAAGCAGTATATATTGTGCCCTGCTTAGAACTTCATTGCTGTATTTATTTCTTCTGCTCACAGCAACACTTTATACTATTGTGCTTTTGTACAGTGCAGAACATTTCTTAGCTTTAGGAAAGAAAACATGATTTTAAATAATTAAGTCAATATTCTATGAAAGACATTTTTGCATTTAAGAATAATTCAATTCTGCAGTTTACTGTTGTATATATCTCTGGACACTGGGACTGTTGTGTGACGTTATCCGTTTTTTTTACTTTTTCCTCATGTAATTCATATTCCTTTTACTGAAACTCTATTTATTTCTGTTTATTATTCCCTTTACTTACAAGGCATGTTGAGTAATGCAAAGCCTATAAATATTATTTGCTATCCATCATGTATATTTTTTATTAAAATAACTTATATATAATTTTATTCCACTTGGGTGATATTTTTTCGACTGTATTTCTTAATACATACATGCCTACTTGTGGCTTTTTACATATTTTGGTAAACAAGTTAATTCTAATGGGGTGCACGGTGGCTAGCACGTTTGCCTCACACCTCCAGGGTTGGGGGTTTGATTCCCGTCTCCGCCATGTGTGTGTGTGGAGTTTGCATGTTCTCCCCATGCCTCGGGGGTTTTCTCCATATACTCCAGTTCCCTCCCCCGGTCCAAAGACATGCATTGTAGGTTGATTGGCATCTCTAAATTGTCTGTAGTGTGTGATTGCATGAGTGAATGAGAGAGTGTGTGTGCCCTGCGATGGGTTGGCACTCCATCCAGGGTGTATTCTGCCTTGATGCCTGATGACGCCTGAGATAGGCACAAGCTCCCCGTGACCCGAGAATAGACCGGATAAGTGGTAGACAATGAATGAATGAAAGTTAATTCTATATTCTTAAAGATGATTGAGGAAGTGTCACATTTCACCAAGGACGAGGACCGAGAGGAAGCAGGTAAGTGCAAAGAGATCTTTAATGTTAGAACACAAGATGATATGGAGGTGAATTAACCCGAAACTGAAACTGGCAACAGCGCACTAGTAAAAATAACTTAAACAGTCTAATCAGATCTACTGCAGCCAGAATGCCACCAACATCCCCAGGGAGATAAGCCCAGCAGGAGTATAGACAATAAATCCACTGAGCACGGGCAGGAAGAGAAGTCTCCGAGTAAGTAACCGTAATACTAGCCGTAGACTCAAAAAATTAAATCAGATTTGTCACATTATGATTTCTAGTTCAGAGGTTTTTGATATTTTTTTCAAACAAGGACACATTTAAATGTGAAATAAAATATATTAGGCTCATTAATTAAGTGTGTATACTAATATTTTGGCTATTCGTGACTGATGTAGAGCTTTCATTCCTGAAGATTGACATTTATAGTCCTACTTATTGAGGTTTGTATTGAACCAAATTAAGTGTCCAAACAAGATAATAACTAAAGAAGAAATAAAAATAAATATAGTATAATAACTTTGTTAATAATGGGTTGCAGGTTGTAAAAACATGGACCCCATGACTTTGTTTCACAGATGCCACTTAAAGACATTAGAGAAGTTTAGTAAGTGGACTGCATTTGGCATTATGTAATTAGGCATTTACATGAGGAACAGAATACCATTTTTATGATTATATATTGAGTGAGTTGTTGTGCTTTAGAAGTTAACAGCTTTACTCTGCTGTACGCTGTTAGGTGGGTTTTTTTCTTTAATTTTAGGTGCCAGGGTGTTACACTAGTCCAACGGTAGAGGTTCCCCTTTACACAAATTAGAATTATGTTTTTGGTCTCTCAGTGGTCAGTAGTCTCTCTTTTGCGACCACTGACCACCTACTATAATACACACTCCTCTACCAGTTTAACAGAAACATTTGCTTGTTCATGCAAATATCTAGTCTTCCATTCATGAGGCAGCATCGCAATGCATAAAATCATGTAGATACAAGATAATGTTCACTACAAATGTCAGAATCTAGAAAAAAAAATGTATCTGTGACTGACTGTCACATGGCTGTTGATTGCTTGGCTGGTTTAAGTGAAACTGAATGATCTCCTGGGATTTAAAGTTTATAGAATAAAGTAAAAATAAAATATAATTTAAAAAAAACATATTTATCTACACTGCTTTCTTGGGTTATTTACAAAAGTTGGACAAAGATGAGGTGAATGATAACTAGTAGCATTGCAGTACCAGTAGCTCCATGATTTATTAACCAATTGTATTTAGGGTCAAAGATTGTTTCTAGAAACTTCAGGGTTTGCCAGCCACTTTCCAGCATTGAAGGCAAAATAAAAGCAATCAGGCCACAGGAATTTCTCCAGCATCACCAAATAGCCAGTATGGGCCTACAATAGACCAAACAGGAACTAACTCAGGAAACCAGAAATCTGAGTGCTACCGAGCATGTGTTCAATCTACTTTATTTCTGTACTGAGTGAGTGATTTTCAAAGTTGTTGTAGCACAGAAATCATGAGATGTCAGAGCATCTATCACTTACATGGCATATATCACTCCTATATAAACCTTGGAGGTGGGGCTTCCATGGATCAGATTTGTTTGTCCAGCACATACACTGCCTCATGCCCAGGGTAAGTGGATATAGGCTCCAATCTTGGCCATGATAAAGCAGTTACTGGTGATCCATCTATCAATCAAGACAGGGGACACCCTTTTACAGGGCACAATCGCACACATGCTCACACACCATTCCACACACTACAGACAATGCCAATTGCCATTCAGCCCACAATACATATCTTTGGATTGTGGGAGGAGACTGGAGTACTAAGGAAAGCCCCAAAGCAAAGGGAGAACATGCACACATGGTGGAGGTGGGAATCGACCCCCTAACCCCAGAGGGGCAAAGCACCTTTAATATACACCAATAAGCCATAACATTAAAATCCCCTGCATAATACTATGTAGGTCCCCCTTGTGCTTCCAAAACAGATCTGAGCTGTCAAAGCATGCAATCCACAAGACAGTGGTATCTGGTACCAAGATATTAGCAGTAGATCCTTTAAGTAAGGTGGTCTCATAAATTCCACAGTGGGGCTTCCATGGATCAGACTTGTTTATCCAGCACATCCCAAAGACACTTGATCGGATTGAGATCTGGGGAATTTGAAGTCAACAACTTGTTTGTCATGTTCCTCAAACCATTCCTGAACAAACTGCACCATGACAGGGAGCATTATCCTGCTGAAAGAGGTCACTGACATTAGAGAATACTGTTGCCATGAAGAGGTGTATTGTCTGCAACAATGTTTAGGTAGATGATATGTGTCAAAGTAACATCCATAAAAATGCCAGGACCCAACTTTTCCCAGTAGAACATTGTCTAGACTCTAGAGCAACATACCTCCGCTGCAACATTGTCTTCTTTCCATTATGCATCTTGGTGCCATCTCTTCCTCAGGTAGACTCCCCCAGGTACGCAGGTGTGCATGCATTTGGCCATCCATATGATATAAAAGAATTTGGGATTCATCATACCAAGCCACCTTCTTCCATTGCTCCTGGGTCCAGTTCTGATGCTCACATGCCCATTGTAGGTGTTTTTGGCACTGAACAAGGGGTCAGCATGGGCACTCTGACCAGTAAGCTGTGATGCACTGGGTTTTGATACGTTTCTATCACTGACAGCATTACCTTTTTCAGTAATTTGTGATACAGTAGCTATTCTGCAGGATCAGACTACACAGGCTAGACATCAATGAGCAGCAGCCCTGTTGCCATTTCACCAGTCTTGTCTTGTCTTAAATAGTGACGCCAAAAAAGCGAAATTAAAAATAAAGCGCAATTTTCAGCTTTCCAAGCTTGCCTCCAATTTCTTCTTTCCCTAACCTTCAGAGCAGTCTGTACACCATAGTAATGAGATAATCAGTGTAATTCACTTCACCTGTCAGTTGTTTTATGTTATTGCTGAATTATTACCAGTAAAATTATCGATTCAATTCAATTTTAATTGTATGGCGTTTTACAGAAACATGAAAATCGAGAATAATAATTACAAAATTTTTAAATGAAATTTATATTTATCCCTAATGCGCAAGCCTGATGCGACGGTTGCAATGAAAAACTCCCTGAGACAATATATTCAAATGTTCAGTGATGGAGACCAGTCTCCAAGTGGTTTTATCGACAGCAGTCTCATGGATCTTCAGGGAGGCATTGGTGGCTCAGTGGTAGATTTCTCGCCTATCATGCGGAAGGCCCGGGTTCGAGTCCCAGCCACTGGATGCAGTGCCGGTTCCAAGCCCGGAAAAATGGGAGGGTTGTGTCAGGAAGGGCATCCGGTGTAAAACGTTTACCAAGTTGGTCCGCTGTGGCGACCCTGAACAGGGAGCAGCTGAAAGCAACTCTCATGGATCTTCAGGCTGTCCACACGGAGCCAACTGCAGCAGCAGTGAGCACCAGAAGTAGGGCTTTTGGATGGACCAGGCTTTTGTCATTATTTCTTTCGGGAGGCGCCTTTATGGAAATGAGTGTGCGTAACTCGCTTCCTGATGGCAAAGCGGACGGGTTCGGAAGGCCATGCGACAGACATCAAGGTGACCCTACGATGCAATATTTAACGTCTCCGTATACAACAAGTTGGCTATATTCATTCATTCACTGTCTACCGCTTATCCAATCTATTCTCGGGTCACAGGGAGCCTGTGCCTATCTCACACGTCATTGGGCATCAAGGCAGGATACACCCTGAACGCAGGGCACACACACACACACTCTCATTCACTCACGCAATCACACACTACGGACAATTTAGAGATGCCAATCAACCTACAATGCATGTTTTTGGACCGGGGGAGGAAACCGGAGTACCCAGAGGAAACCCCCAAGGCACAGGGAGAACATGCAAACTCCACACACACACACAGCGGAGGTGGGAATCAAACCCCCAACCCTGGAGGTGTGAGGCAAACGTGCTAACCACCACTGTGCCCCCTAAGTTGGCTATATATTACACATTTTATAATTTCTATATATTTTTTAAGTATTGGCAGGAATAAAACTTGCATGCAAAAGGTTATTCAGGACACATTCGTGCCCCTGTATTCCTGCAGAACACAACTTTAGATCTCTGTACACTGAACCCTGGCATTACGTACTACTTAATTATATTCTGTTGTATGGAAGAAGAGACTATGGACCTATAAACCTAAAGACAGAGTTTCACTGCCCTGATTTAAGATAGGACTGGTGAGGATCAAAGCTAACTATAGAAAAAGCCACAAAGATTACTAATGACAGTGAATGGATTGGAAACTACTTGACCTGATGAGAAATTATTTTCTCTGAGAGGTGTAGGTCCAGTTTGTTGTTTGTGTCAGATATTCTCAGCCTTAATGTTTGTTTTAATCATTTGGTAAAGGCCTATATCCAAAACAAAACTGGAGCAGTTAAAGTGGCCATTACTCAGGAATGCTACAAACATTAACCATGAAGCTCTCAGTGAAAAACTATAAATTTCATAAGCATTTATGAGTTATGGAATATTTTGTCTTTAAAGAGACCAGAATATCTTTTTCAAGCTATAAGTATGACTGTCATCGAACCGAATGGTCCTATCTTACCGAGGTGATAACCAGCCACTTCAAATCTCAGGATTTGGCTTTCCACAGCCTTGTTGTACAACCAGATATCCTGAGTGTTACCGAAAGTGTGTGCAATCAATAAAGTTTATACCTGTAATAACTGGATGATTTTTAAAGATGTCAGAACATATATTACTTTAAACCAATGTATTGTTTTACTCTGCTATAGGCAGCTGTGTTAGGCGTTTTTCATTTTTAGGTGCCAAGCTGCTACTTAACTAGTCATCCACAAGAGGTTGCCTTTTACACAAAACCTTAATTCACCAGCTTGTAGAGGTGTCCATTTTTTAATTCCTCAAACAAGCCTGATATAGTTACTTTCTTTACGGTTTTATAATGAGGAAACATCAGGCTGAACATTTTATAAATATATTATTACATAATACAAGCAATGAAAGTACTGAAAGACATTGGCATTTTTAAATCAATGGCAGTTTTAGGATAAAGCAGTTGCTACAGCTAATATAATACTTTTCTGCTGTCTGTAGACAGCCTTTGTAAACGCAAAATAAATAAAGGCTGTATTCTGAGACGTGATACGAATTCCAAACGGTTTATTATTCAATTTTTTAAGTACCCTAGATAATATATAATAGCTTTTTATACTTCCTGTTGACTGACGTTGTTCATCTAATTCGTCAGTTTTGCTTATTTTCTAAGCAGCATTGCAGACTTGGAGCGAATCCCAAATGGTAAAACGTAAGCGCCCTAGGTAGGGTAAAACATAAAACCTTACGTAGGGCTCTTTTATGTCCAATAGAGAGCCGCTAGGAATTCAGCCAATGACAGAGTTGAGTGCGCAAGGGAAGCTCAGGTGGCCGCGAGGTTTGCGCTAGAGTTTATGTGCGTCCTGCGGCACGGAGTTGTGTGTTACTCACGGCAAGTCGTGCGCGTCTCCGGTGTGTCATGTCTCCAAAAGTTGGGCACACGAATGCGCTCGAATGGGTGAAAGGGGGACGGGACGGTGGTGACTGAAGACTGGGGGGAGGCACTACGGTTTCGTGCTCGTGTGTGTGTGTGTGTGTTTATTTGTTTGTTTTCGGGGGGCGCCGTAATGGAAATGAGCGTGCGTAACTCGCATTCTGACGGCAAAGCGGACGGGCTCGGAAGTCGCAACGGCGACACGACGGACATTACGGTGTCGCTCTCGCACCCAGGCAAACGGATGAGCCCGATCGAGGGCGGCAGTTTGTACCGACTCAGAGACAGAAAGTTTCTACTCGAGGACAAGCGGCGCCTTTGCGCTTGCGCGCTCGGAACCGCTCTCCTCGGCATTCTCCTTATGATTCTGCACGCCGAGCTCTGTCCCGCCGTTTACCTGCCGGTGAGTGACCGGCAAGTGGGGAAGGGGGGCGACTGGGGCTGGCAATAGCCTAGTTAAAGTCTCGGCATAACACAAACAAGGCAATTTATTAAATGTTTATCATTTTTATTAACAAGAATTTGCTTTTATATTCCTCCAGAATATCACAAATTTTTATAATTCTATATTCTCGTCCCTGTTATACTTACATTATATATATTTAATATTTTTGCTGGAAGGAGGAAGTGACTACAGGGGAGAGATATTTTCATCCAGCGGTATTTTCTCTGTAGCTGATTGTGGATGGGACTGATGAGGATCAGACCTTACTATAGAGCAAACACTAAGTTGATTGATGTCAGTGACGAGACTGAATACTTCAGCACACAGTTCTAATGTTATAAAAGGCAAAGCCAAAATCCTTCTAGCTCAGCAATATTGGCAGGTAGGGCAGAGCCCCAATATTCATTACAACCGTTCAGCAAATATTAATCTTCATAAAGTTCCCATTCACAACTCCATACCTTTTAAATTATAGTAAAACACCAGCGATTTTTAAAAAGTGTTGCTGTTTGACAGATATAAGCCAATGGTCCTCACCTTTCAAGATGTTTTGCAGACTTACTGTCCCACTTAGCTTAGAGTTATTACTGCTGTTACTATTGCACCTAGTGGTCAAAAATTGGACTTGCAACAAGAGGGGCCCAAAAGGGCAGGAGTCTCTGTGCCCCATACTGGCTCCATAAGCAATTTACTGGGGAAGGAGCAGTGGACAGAAACGTTAATGATAGGGCTGCCAGATTAATTTGAAGAATCTTCTTCCATGGCTGCCAAGAGCTTGTTTCATAGCAAATCATCAAGATTAGTTCTAATGATTTTTTTTGAGACAAAAAACGACAGTGTTGGAAAAAATATTGCGAAGTTTTGGAGGGGTACTGGGGAGTTCGGAGTGGATAAAATCCATATATCAAAAATACACTTTTTGTGTTTTTTGAGAGGCTGTTGGCTTTGCTGAAATATGTAACTCTGGCTCATGGTATTACTTAAAAAAACAGTTGAATGTAGGTACATCTAAATCTACTCAAAACAAGCTGGTAGACTGTATGTTGTCGATTTTCATCTGCCACTTTCATTTAATTTTGTTTGAGGCTATGTCCCTCTTAGTGTCTTAGCTCCTCTCTGAAACCTAAGGTCATTAACTACTGCTACCTTGCTGACCTAAAGAGAAAATAGTTTCTTTGGCAAGTGTAGGTCCAAAAAGTTATTTATCGCTACACAATGTCAGCCTGAACGGTTATATTAATTTGGTAAGTGCTTATATCTAAAGCAGAATCAAGAGGTTTTTTTAACCGTATTGCACTAATCTGCTGGCTACAGTGGCAATCCACCAAGCAGGGACTAACTCAGGAAATCAGATATCCTGAGTGCTACTGAACGTGTGTGCAGCCTGTAAACTTTGTCCTTGAGTGTGCTTGGCCAGGAGTCAATAAAGATTCACAGACTAATGTTTTGCATCCTCTCTGTTTTAACGAACATGGAAACAAAACCACATTTTAATCTTTGTAATAATAGTTATGTTTTCAGGTATTAAAACAATTAAACATTGTGCACACTGAAGCCTGGTACAAAATAAGGCATTTTGAATTATTGCTAGTATGAACTGGTTACATATTTAAGAAATACAAGAACCAAAGCAAACAGCAGAAACCTATGTTAATAAAGACCCCAAAAGGTTGGTACGTCATTTCCCAGACTTATTTTATGAAAAGTGACACAGAACACAATAGAGGCTTAGAGCTGTTAAATAGTACTGCATGTGCTGCAAACCTTCTCCACACACTTACACCAACTAATTAACTAGATAAACACAGCTACGTCTACATTTACACACACTTCCAGAGGACATTGGGCTTCTGTATTGTCATGTAGTTCATTGGCATGTATTGGCATGTATGAAAAAAGAATAAGAGAATCTGCAGCTATGTGTTTGCTTTGTGGTTGTGGTTGCTATTGCTAGATCTTTATTTCAGTGAATGCCTTTTCTCATGAAATCATGGTTTACATGAGCTTGACAAGCGGGTTTAATATTGCTCTCACGTTTCAAACAGTTCAACATTCTCATCTGCTCAACAGACATATTTTCCTAAGATCTTGATGATCAACAGCTAATCAGCGTCTGCATGAGATTTCCTATATTTTCCAGTAATTATATTTTTGTGGAAGAATGACCAAATTATTCAAAAACATCTTGCATCTTAGATTGCATCTTAACTTCATAGATCAAGTATCCATTTAGACGGTAAACTCATCCTTGGGCTGTGATGACATACCTAAGAAGAATTTTCTCCTGGAAAAACTTTTATGCAGGAAATATATAAAAAGTTATCAAAGTTTTCCACATTCAGCTTCCCCCTTTATGACGGACCGCCCACGATCATATCACAGCTTTTCCACATCATTTAATACAGAATTAGGGCTTGTTTGAATAATGTATTTGAGGGTTGACCTTCAGATGCTGATTTTTCAGGTGTTGTCCTCTCCACCACATACCATGCTAATTGGAGCAGCTGAAGCAGCTCTTGTTCTCCTGGAAACCCATTTATGCGGGAAAACTGACTATTTATGGTTGTTTTTCCACATTTCGCCTCCCCCTTTTGCACTCCTTTAACCGCCTGTGGTCATATTGCATCTTTCCACATCATTTACTGTATAATTGGCACCTGGCTGAATAATGAGATTTGTAGAATGACCTTCAGTGAGTCAGCACAGAATTTCAGGGCTGATTTTCACTATGATCAAAAAGGCAGAAAAACATCTTAATCTTGATGTCTGTCTGGCAGGCATTGAAATTCGTCTATGTTTATTATTCAAACTAGGAAATAAGCATCAAAACTCACACGTGTCTGTTTAAACTTATACAGGGACTTTACTGGTGGATGCTCCACATAAACGGATTAAACATCCTGTGTAACTATCGAAAGGATGATATTCTTTGAGGAGATGTTTACTTAGCATTCTTTCACTTATCAAGTGTTCATACAGTTTGCAGTGGTTTCAGTGTATCAGATGCAGTGTAGCACTGACCTTGTTACAGTCCCGTAACACAGACAAAATGTCTAAAATTAGCAATTTGTATGTGTGTCATATGTAATAAAATAAGGTGGAAAATTAGCTATGTTATCAGCAACCTATAGTTAGAAGTCACAGGTTCACTGTCAACCAGCCATTTCATTTAAATTTTATTTAAAGCTCTATGAAACACCAGCATTTAGAGCGAGCGCACCCAGTTTGCTTAAAGCAAGCTGATAAGTTATCTGTCTGCTGTAACTAATACACAAAAACTGTTTGTTTCTCAAACCCTCGGATGGAATTGTATTCTCAGTCCTAATAAACTTTTTAAAAAAAAATGAATGATGTATTATACGTTTAAAAGGTAAGTGTATATAAACAGGTTGGGTGATAATATTGCAGTAGTCTAATATAGTAAGTTCTAGTACTAAACATCATGGGATAACACAAAATATAGGCAGATCATCTGCATCGTTGTGCTAGATTTCCCTCTCAACTGTGTGTAACTGGCATTTATGTGGAACAGCAAGAGCATCGTCCATGCAAATGTTATACATAGTAAACGTACCAAAATATGAACCCAACAATATCACTTGCAACCTGACTGGAAAAGCAGAAAAGCATCTTGCAACTACAGCATACAAAATCTATAGCAGCATATCAGACTACACCTGGTTCCACTCCTGTCAGCCAGTAATTTAAGGTGTAAGATACTTTTCTGCACACCGTGGTTGTAAAGAGTGGTTATTGAAGTTGCTAAAGCCTTCCTGTCAGCTCCGACCTGTCTGGGCACAGACTGGTGTGTATTGTGCTCTAAGAAACCAAGACACAAAAGAGTTGAAATTATGGGAAAGCAATACAGGCTGCTATTGCATCAGCAAACACCTCCACCTTGAAGATTTTCCTAATTGTTCTGTACTCTGTCTGGGTTCATTGTCCAGCTCCTTAAACTGTTAAATGACTCCATTAAAACTTCCATTTACATCACTGCCCGAGCGTTAGAAAGCCATGATGACGATTACATAGCCTACGCTTTTTCTCACAGTAACACACAGTCATACTGTAATAGTGAAAGAATGGAAAATAGTTTTCCTGACGATGAGTAAATTAGGTTTTATTTTACTGCAGCATGGTACATCCCGGATTTAAGCATCAGTCAATTTTTAACTCATTGACTGTGATGCTAAATTTGTCTCTTCAAATGAAAGATAAAGAAATGCTTTGTTGATCCAAATGAATTCAGAAATGACTACTAACAGTATAATTTTACTCTTCAGTCACTGAGTATTACTGAAAAGAGTATAAATAAATTAGTTATTATAAGTAACTAAAAATGTAACATGCTTTCCAGGTGGCAAAGGCTTCCATTTAAATTTCATATTAAGCCACTGTAAAATTAGACCTTTAACATTTTTTAAAAACTTATTTTGTTCTAAATCTTCGTCATTTCTGCTGTGTCTTCTAAACCATTTTTATTACCTTACATTATGATATTAGCACTAACACTATTACTATGTTGAGACTACATATTTTAATAATTCTAACTTGTATTTTCAGGATAAACAAAAAAGACTAAAATTGTTAACTGCAATCTGTTTGTTTGGCATGAAGCTAAAGTGTAAAGTGTTACACAGTGTTGTGTGTGTAAACAATGTTAACATGAGCCTCTTTTGTATTTAGCCTATAGTCTGTTGTTTCTTGTTAACCTCTAATGGCATCAGTTGAACATTAGCCATATTTTGAACAGCACATAAAATGATATGTAGCTGGGTGTTCAAGGGTGTTATGTAAATTTTGTTTTGCTGAGGTAGTGTGTGACTTGCTCTGGTGATTTGGAGTACAAAAAAAGATAGAAATAGTTTGTGATTTTATCCTTCTCATTTAACTTTTAGTTCATGGCAAATCAAATGGCAAAAAAATGAACCCTGAAATGACCTTGCATATGTTGTAGATTCAGCTTCTCATAAGTCTTTTGCATTATATGAGAAATCACATGGTAACCTGGAAAGAGCTGCTTTTTCTGGCTGTACTCATTTGAGTAACATGATATCAAACATGTACAATATAAATGCCCTAACAGTCTTGCACTAGCTAGAGCACCCAAAATTTCAAACATATACATGAAATAGGATGAATAACATTCCCTTGGGAGCATGGGGTAAGATGAGAAGCTGATAGACATATGAGTATATCGTGTGAATATTGACACATTGAGACATAAATTCAGAACATAATATACAGTAGGTAACTGCAGAATACACACTGACTACAAATCTGAGCATGTACACTACACTATATCGCTAACAGTTTGTAGAAACCTGACCATCACACTCATCACACTCATGTGCTCTTTGAACATCCCATTCCAGACTGAGTCTCCTCTTACTGTTAAAATTAACCTTCACTATTCTGGGAAGACTTTCCACTAGATTGTGGCTGTGGGGATTTGTGTTCGTTAGGGAGGTCAGGCAGTGATATCAGACGAAGTTGCCTGGGTGCAGTTGTCGTTCTGATTCATCCCAAAGGTCCGTTTGAGTGCTTTTAAACCAACCTTGGCAGCAACCTTCCAACTTTGTGGCAACAGTTCGTGGAACAGGTGTCCACAAACATTTGGCCTCACAGTGTGCACGAATATAGCAGCATATAAATATAGGTTTAGCACCATATAAAGAATATCGAAGGGTAAATTAAGAATATGGATTTTAAAAATTCCTATATTTGACAGAAATTGTCAAACGACAGAGTTTCTAATCAGAACATAGATAAATGGTTATACTGTAATTTAGTCATAGCCATATGTCCTTTCCAGATTTTTAACCCAGTTTCATTCCGTTTTCATATGAAATATAAGAAATGCCAGGTGTATTGTTGTGTTTTGTTATTATTAGAATTAAGCTGACCTCCGACCCTGCTCCTGAGTCTATCCCTTTAAGATTTGTGAACAGTTTTTTTCAATACGTTAAAATTCTTATTGTTTTACAAAAAAAAAAAAAAAGAACACTGGGTACAGTAGTCAGGTGTTATAAATAAAGATTATAAAACTGCATTATCAAAACACACATGTAAAGCATATAACATGGGCTTTAGCCAAAAGAAACAAGCACAGTAGGAAATTTTAATTGAGACAAATTTCACAACTAATGGCTAATTTTAGGCTTGTTCTTGTTGTAATATATTAGCAATGCATTTTTAAGGGTACATTAAGTCCACTACCACGGGTTTAGATCATTATAACGATGTCCATTGTGCCACTCATTCAAACCTTCCATCTGATGAGAATTAATGATGCTTTTTTGAACGCAGAACCCAGGCAAGTTTACCAGGAATTTCCCTTCCACTGGTCAGCAATGGCTGCTTTAATGGGCGCAAACGAGTTTGAAGCTAATAATCCATCATATAAGTTAATGACAAGCTAACCCAGGAAAGAACATGCAAAAAAGTCACCCTGGTGATACCATGACAGCATGACATCAGTAAATGCAATTGTACACACATTACACATTAATAGGTGCTTAAACCTCATTTAATTTAAATGTTCTTCTTTCTGATCTGCATACATAAAGTTCTAACAGAAATGTACTCCATAACAAAACCATAACTTAGCAATCCTTTTACCTTCTGTCAATACATAATCATCAGGTTTATATATATTGAAAAGCTGCCAAAAATAACAATGTTTATTACATTAATTGGTTAGCAATTAGCTTATTCTAAATCTAAATGACTTTTTTTTTAATTCATGATCTAAAGTTAATGAGTAATTTTAAATGCTATTTTCTAAAAAAAGAAAAAATCGTAATGCTGATGTACATACGGAAATAACAGACTTTCAGCTTTATCTGCAGTGTTACACATTTTTGTCAACAACCGCATCAACAAAAAGAAAAAAAAAGAAATTCTTTTTCAAACATTTGTTATTGTGCAGTATATTTTTGCATTCTTTCATTGAATCCTTTGGACACACAGACTGCAGGATGTACAGTGAATGCAGTGCCAGTTTTATTACCTTTTTGTTTGCTGCCTGGTGAATGTGTACATATATTAGTCTAGAAAGAATCCAGTTGAGACATGGTTGTTTCAGACATGCTTTAACCCCTTTGAAATATTTACTTTACTTTTGGTAGGGCTTTGGTTGCTTTGCTTTGCGGTGCTGTTTGGAGGGAGCGCTTCAGAATTTCAATGTGGTGAGAGTGGTGACTTTAATCAGCACAGACCAGGCATTGTCTAGTAAAGCTGACAAAAAAGTGAGACCACTTTAACTTCTAGACCTGGGTTTTTTGACCTGGAGGAAGTGATAGTGTGAAAGTGGATTTACTGATAAAAGTTCTGACAACAAAACGCTAACACCTGGTTCATGGTGACCGACTTGGTAATGCTTATTTTCTTTCTCTATGGCTACTGCAATGGACAAGTTGTCAATTTACGTAACATAAATTTCAATTTACGTAACATGAATGGTTTGCTCTCTAGCTGTTGCGGATTGCATCCAATTCTAGCTCAGGTGCATGTGCTTGACTGGCTGTGGTTATTTGTAGCGCTGTCCTAGTCCTTCTAGGTCACTGCCATAGTGCCATACCTGAAAACAGATGACCATATCCCACAAATGACCAGTGTACACACTAACAGAAAATAAGAACAAAATATTGAAAGAGACAATGAGGACTATGACAAAACTCTGGTATAATGTCATTTTGTGGTAATATATAATAGTCATACATGTTGTGCTTTTATATACAAATGATTAAAAATGCAACGACATTTTAACATAATTTTTCTTTTTAATCTGTTATAATAATATACATGAATTGATATACACTATATTACCAACGTTTTACATCCACATGAACTTTACTGACATCCCATTCTTATAGGGTTTAATATGGAGTTGTCCCGCCCTTTGCTGCTATAACAGCTTCAACTGTTCTGGAAAGGCTTTCCACAAGGTTTAGGAGTGTGTTTATGGGAATTTTTGACCATTCCTCTAGAAGCGTATTTGTGAGGTCAGGCACTGATGTTGGACATGCTTGATTTTATACACCTGTGGCCATGGAAGTGATTGGAACACTTGAATTCAATGATTTGGAGAGGTGTCCCAAAGCTTTTGGTAATATACTGTATTTATTCATTTATGAATACCTTTCCTTTTTTGAAACAACTAAGCAATTGTTTTTAAATAGTCCATCAAAAAATTTGATATGTAAACAGCTGAATATCATTTGATGTCTTATTAGAAAGTCTGACGATTCGCATCATGTGTCCCTTTTCTGTGCTTTTACTCAGGGCTCCATCTATGCCCTCTGCATAAACTGCCTCATCAGCTTCTCCACTGGCTGTCTGCTCATCCTTATCATCGCCTTCCATTATAAAGACATCAGGGTGAGTGCTTCCATTTAACCTAACACTCTGGTGATAAACATAAACTATATACATTTTAGCCAGACAATACACCCTTAAAATGTTAGAACCTTTTATTTTGATATTAAGGGCCATAGCACTGTTGGCCTAAATGCAGAAGAGAAATTTAACAATGAGGTATGAAGATTTTCATTATCAGACTTCTATTTATTAGATAATTGTGTGACTTATTACTTAAGCACACCATCAATCCAACACCAAGATTTATGTGGGAGGTTCAGTTGAAAGAAAAATATAATTGAGTGCTAGCATAAACAACATTTAAGGGGCTGTATATCTGCTCAGGCATTTTAAGTTTGTTTCTCATGAATATCAGTGTACATGAATTAATGCTAGCTGCTGATATCACATTAATGCCTTGATGACATGACTGTTTTATTTTTGTCAGTCGTGTAATCATAGTCAGTGTACACAGCAGTTCAGTGGTAAATGATATCATGTCATACTTGAGACCGTCTCAGAAAGTAAGTTACTGACTTGCTCTTCTGCCTTCACTATATGAGCCAAAGTGGTTACTAGGAGAAACCATGTACTTTTTCAGCTTTTACTTCTCGAATTTGTATTAGAACTCATATTTAAATTAGAAACCATACTGTGAACATGGTTTATGGGTGAAAGATTAAAAAAAAAAAATGCACATAGGACATGATTCAGTACTATGCAGCTCTACAGCAGTAAAGAAAATTACTTGCCAAATAAAACAGAAAAAAACTTCATACTTATGTAGATAGATCCCAGTTTTACATTACTTACAAATACACATAGAGATCACAGTTTGAGACCGGTTTCACAGTGCTTCATGAGTACTGTGAAAAGAAAAAGGAGCCCTGATTTGTAAATGAATTTGGACTGACTTCATTATTCTTTAACTTTGTTTTATTTATTGAATTACTAATTAAATTGCAATTATTTAATTCAAATAAACCAAGTAAAGAGCAAAGAGGTAAATGGTTAGAAGAAACCAACTCAGAATGCGCCTTTAACCTTAATCCTTTGTCTTGAAACTATTTTGGGATGATTTATTACCCATTCATGTCAAGATTACAAGAAATTATTGGAAATGTATCTGCCACTAATTATGAGTGTAATCAATGATGTAATGCAGGTGCTATGTGTAAGATGTTCATAGAAACATGATGGTAAATCACTTCTCTAAATAAATTTAAAAAAAGAAAAACAAAGAAAAGTCCAATTAGAGGTGATTAGTGTGATGACTGTTACCATGA
The DNA here is from genome assembly GCA_033459395.1 of Hemibagrus guttatus. Classification (NCBI taxonomy): domain Eukaryota; kingdom Metazoa; phylum Chordata; class Actinopteri; order Siluriformes; family Bagridae; genus Hemibagrus; species Hemibagrus guttatus. The sequence continues at coordinate 27,709,680 of JAUCMX010000003.1, read as the reverse complement.
CTGGGTGTAACTCAGGAAAGTCTTTATCATGGGAAAGTGATCTTTGAGTGCAGACCAGAGATAAAGCAAACAAGTACAGTGTTGCTACTTTATCTGGGTTGCCATGAAGTGAAAAACCCACACAGACGACAACAAAACAGGCTGCCCTATACAAAATTGACATTTACATCTTTTCCAAAGCTATGAGGCATAGTTCAAGACATTGTTTATTTTCTACAAAGGAAGTCACATTGTAAGAAGGCTATTCAAACAAGTTTTTAAAAAAAATCCTAGAGTTAGAGTTAGGGCTAATCATATGTAGCTTGTGACGAAGCATGCGAAGATATTAGTTTTTCCCTGATGACATCTACTCCTCACCTGATATTTTGCTCCCACATTACTCATGTAACATTTGAGGAGAGTCCAAGATTTTAGGAATGCATCCTATAAATTTTGTCATTGCTTACTGAATCATTAGAGACCCTCATACAGAGCAGGCAGTGGATTGTCTAGATTTTTGAAGAGGAATTGCACCCAATTTTAGTTTGCTTATTTATTAAAATAACCAATAAACCTGATGAACCAAGCATTACAGGAATGCTTGACAAAATAATAATAATAATAATTAAAATGGGCAATGCATATTATCACAATATGAATTCAGTTCATATGCTCAGCTTAAATTCACTTAGTGAATCCTTCTAATGAGATAAAAGCCCTTTTTATGCATGAAGGATGAATCAAGTTCAAAGTGATTTAAACCTTAAACAATGTCTAATTTGTGTTATCATGTAATTAGCCTGTAGCGGTGTAATTACTTTGAAGATTGTTTATTAGTTGAAACTGAAATAAATTGAATTAACAATTTTGATTTTCATTATTCTCATTTCTAATTAGAAATTGATTATTATAAAAATGTACAGATAACCGGTATGTAAAAAAAAATAATATTTAAACAATAATACTTATTATTTTTATCTTGGGTATAAATTGGTTAGCAAGGCCATTTTCTTTTAACCTCCTAAGACCTGAGCTTTGGTTTGGCTTGCATTTTAGATTTCTTATTTCACATTTCTTATTTATTATTTCTAATTAAGTATTATGGTGCACACAACCAAAATGTGATGTCAGGTAAGAGGTTAAAATAAAGATTCCTTCTCTTCTTATATTCATAAATTAACTTTAGGATGATCTTGTTAATATAGAATCATTGCCTTAAGAATAAAAAACTGTATCATATTGTGTGGAATCTTGAGGTTTATACCCCTATTAGTCTGTTATTGTACCATTTAGCAAAGATTTTAAAGCTGCTCTTAGAGATTTCTACAGGAGTAAGGAAAAGTTTGTGAAACCTTTGGAATTAGATGGTTTTCTGCATTAATTGGTCATAAAAGTCACCTCATCTTCATCAAAGTCAGAAGTATAGACAAATAGAATGTGCTTAAGCCAACAACACAAAAGCAATTCTAAGCAAAAGTCTTACATGTCTTTACTGAACACATCCTATTAAAGAATTCTTGGTTTTAATAGCTATCTCCTCCTTTGTATAATCCTCATTTGGCAACAATAACCTCAACCAAGCATTTCCTCTAGCTGCAGATCAGACCCGCACAATGTTCAGGAGGAATTTTGGACAGATTTTCCTTAAAGAACTGCTTCAGCTCAGTCATATTCTCAGGGGGTCTGGTGTGATTAGCTCTCTTGAGGTCATTCCATAGCATCTCTGTGGGGTTAAGGGCTGGGCTCTGATTAGGCCACTGCATTAGATGGATTTTCATTTTTTGTTGTTGTTGTTGTTTTTTAAAGGCTTTCTATAGTACATTTACTTCATTGTTTAGGATTATTGTCCTGCTGCATCACCCAACTTTTACTTAGTTTCAGCCACCCTGATATTATCCTGTAGGATATCTTGATTAACTTCGGAACTAGTTTTTCACTCAAACATGGCAAGTTGTCCAGACCTTGAAGCAAAAGCAGCCCTAGATCATGATGCTCCCTCCATCATGCTAAACCGTTGGGATGATGTTTTCATCTTGGTATGTGCTGCCCTTATTTCACCAGACGTGGTGCTGCATGTTCTTCCCAAACAACTCAGCCTTAGTTTCATCAGTCCACAAAACATGTTGTGGAGTGTCAAGGTGGTCTTTGGCAAACTTCAGGCGCAGAGAAATGTGTTGTTGTTGTTTTTTTTTGGAAAGCAATGGCTTTCTTCGTGGTGTCCTGCCATGGACACCATGCCTGTTTAATGTTTTCCGTATATTAGACTCATAAACAGAGATGTTAACCAGTTCCAATGATTTCTTCAAGTCACTCTAGGGTTCTTTTTTTTACCTCATTGACAATTGTGCAGTGTGCCCTTTGAGTTATCTTGGCTGGACATCCACTTCTAGGGAGAGTAGACACAGTACTAAACCGTCTCCATTTATAGAGATAATTTGTTTAACAGTGGACAGATGAATATACTTTCTAACCCTTTCCAGCTTTATGTAACTCTTGATCGTCTTTTGAGGGGTTTTTTTTTTTTTTTTTGCAAGGCATGGTTCACATTAGCAGATAATTCATGTGAATAGCAAACTCAAAATGTTTTAGTGCTTTTTATAAGTCAAAGTATCTTTAACCCACATCTTTAATCTCATTTCATTAGCTGGATGCCGGGTTTGCCAGCTCTAATTAGTTGAAGCCATTAGCCAGAAGCATTAGTTTTACATGCGTTTATGAATATTTGAATGATATACTCAATACGTACAAGATGATTTTAAGACAAATTTGTACATAAATTCAGGTGACTACAAAGGCTTCACAAACTTTTTCTTGCCACTGCATGTTAAACACTACTGTCTGCGAAATGTATTTGAAGTGTAGAAGCAGAGTTCTCCTTAACAATTTATTAAAAGCATAGTCTTCATTCATTTCAATATATTACCTGTTTCTGCCTCTCTGCGTGTTTTCAATATTACCAAGCACAGAAATATGTATACAGCAGACCACCAATGTTTTTAAATATTTGTTAGTTGACTTGGAGTAGGTATGGCTGGTGTATGATGCAGAATGCAGAAAATATGACGGTCAGTACACACAGATGCCATCTCTGAAATCAGTTGTTTCTGAAACCTAAGCAGGAATATGCTGGTTCATTGTATTGTATTGTATTGAAACCACAAGATAAATCCGTTGCTTGCAGTTGTCCTGTACTGTGTATTCATTGCTGATTAAAAGTAAAATGTGCATGTTTGTTGCACATTTTTCTTGGCACTACTTCCTAAAATTAACTTCCTATGTCCTAGTTTTGTCTTGAGTAACAAATGTAAGACTCAGCAGGAATGACACTATTCTCAAGACTCTTTTTCACTCAATCATTTTGAGTTATTGTTTACTAGCTCACAAGCTGTTGGTTCATCCAAGCTGCCATAATAGCATATTAAATTGGACCCTGCTAACCCCTGGCTTCATCCTGCGAGAGGAAGTGGACGTGGTGGAGACAAACAAATGGGTGTACATCTGGACAGCAAACTGTACTGGACAAGTAACAGCAAGGCAATATACAGGAAGGGAGAGAGCAGACTCTACTTATTTTAGGAATCTCTAGGTTTTTTTTTCTCTATGCAATGCATGATGCATCAGTCAGTTGTGTCCAGCACCATTTTTATGCAGCAGTCTTCTGGGAAAGTGGCATTAAGGCAGGAGATTCCAGCAGACTGAACAAACTAATCAGAAAAGGTCAGACAAGTCATAGCGACCAGCCTAGACTTCCTGGAACTAATTGTTCACAGGAATACGTTGGGAAAGCTCTTGCTCAGCCTGGACAATTCATCTCACCCCATCCATGACTATCTAACCAGTCAGCAGAGCACCTTCAGCTCCAAAGTGATTAGCCACACTGAGATATAAAGTACTGGAGATCTTGCATTCCTGCTATCAGTATCCTCACTCTGTGACCTAGCAAGCCAGTATACATGTATTCATTAATAGAGACTTCAAAGCACCTTCATACCTTGCTATGGATAAGGGCGCCTGCCAAATGGCGTCTATAACTGATCCACAAGATCTATAATTGTAGGCACACAGACACACCTCCATACAATTTACACAAGCAAAACCACACCAACACACCTTTATACTTTGCTCATTATCCGCCTACATCAAGTTTTCTTCACTTATCTTTGCTATTCTGTTTTTATTATAATTATTAACTGGCTCTCACTTTATTACCTGTACACTTTATTTCACTTAACACCACCTTACTTACTGACTTGGAGATAAGAGTGTCTTACTAGTATTAGGTGTCAGCATGTGATATGTCTGCAATTGTCTGCTGTTGCGACAAAACAAATCTAAAGGTCAGAATGTCTACATGTAGGGAAGTACTCTTCAGAATGGTATTATGTGCTTGGGAGTCTGTGGAGAAATACTAAGGCTAGTGTTACTATCTGGATGATTAGCTAAACAAACAGAAATAAAAAAAAAAGCACATATATAGCCACAAATACATTGATACATTGGAACTGATATTCAAATATGCTTATCATATCTTTCATTTAAGAAAATGATTATTATATCTAAATGGTTTCTTTTTTTTCATTAAATATTAATTTGTTTGCTGCATTTTGCTATGTTTTACACACTTATCAATAGAAGAGTCCTTGCTTAGTGATAAAAACTTGCTTTTTTTTTTTCTTCTCACAAGCTCTTCATCATAGACCACAACCAGGTGGACTGGCGCATTGCCATGCCCTACCAACCGTGTTCTCTGCATTTCTCTGGAATTATTGGTCTGTTCCCTCCACCCAGTGGGCATCTATTTAGGCCCCTTGACTGCAGTGACAAACTCTTCCTCCTCCTCCTCCTCCTCCTCCACTCTTCCTCCAGTTTCGATGCCACTGTGCCTCTGCAGCAGTCCCATGGAGTCATGGCTGGAGTTGGAGCTACTACTATCAGCACTGATGTTCTTGCGCCTGTATCTAGTGCACCGGGCCATTCTGCTTCACAGCAAGGTGCTGCTGAGCGCCTCTTATAGGAGCATCGGCTCACTCAACAACATCAACTTCACTTTCCGCTTCGTTCTCAAGGTACTCATGAACAAGTATCCGGCACGCACGCTCCTGGTTTTTATCATGCTCTTCTGGTTTACCTCTGCCTGGATGCTACGGCTGTGTGAAAGGTAGAAAAGAACACACACGCACATTCATATGCTCATACTCACACACATTTTGTGTATGTACATGCTCACATGCACATCAAACTGCCAGGCACAAATTCATCCTCCCGTCTCTGTTGATGGTCAATTTGAAGTCCTGATTTGGAAAAGAGTATTTAGTAAGAGTTTTGTTATAAATAGGTCCTCTTCAGGACTGCAGACAAATATTCCTTTATTTCCTGCCAACTCAGCATAGATTGTGAAATGGAGCATCGGTTTGTTCAGGGGAATTTGTTCATGAATCTTGTTTTTTAGTGAGGTCCGCAAAGAGGCTATTCAAGTATGTTCAGTGCATGGTTTACTCAATTTTTAACAGATAGTGAATGTATTTATTTGTTTACTTACTTAAAATCATTTACAATTGATTATTATTATTAAGCCGTTTTGTGACATACGGAAAGCCACTGATTTGAAGGTTTGGTGTTCTAATATATGTGTTTGTTTGTGTGTGTGTGTGTGTGTGTGTGTGTGTGTGTGTGTGTATTGTTTAATTTTATATTTTTTTGTCGTTACTTCATTCCCAACACACACACACACACACACACACACACACACACACATACATACACACACCTTTTGAAGGGACAAAAAGTAATTTGACTAACTAATATTATCATAAAACCAAGCAACTCTTTACTTGATTGCAAATGTTTTGCAGTCAATGAGATTTCACCAGATGCTGGGCTTCTTCCCTGGCCTCTGGCAGGTGCTTCTCCTGCTGTCTACACCTGCTTATTATTTGGGGTGTTTTGTCTTCTGCAAGTGAAATGCATGATTCAAGTCAGGTGATAGACTTGACCATCACAGAACATTGCACTTCTTTACCTTAGAAAAGTGTTTCAGGACATTGTCTATCTAGGTGACACACCATCCTTTGACCATTCGGGCGAAATCTGAGCAGAAAATATAGCTCTATGCATTTTAGAATTCATCCTTGCTGCCTTTCAGTCATATCATCAGTAAATACAAAGGAACCATTTTCAGTGGTAGCCATACATAACACTACCTCCATCAGTTCACAAACAAGGTAATCCCCCTACCATCAATCTCGTTTGTCAGACTTGTGGTAAAACATTTACTCTGATGGAACTTCTGTTGATTGTTGACTTTGTCACAGATATGCCTACTTCCTAGAGGATGTTCATAATCTGGCCAACTGTTACAAAAGGGCTATTCCTAAACAGGGAAAATTCTCCTGACATCCACCAAAGGTTCCATGGCATTTTGGTGTTTCTAAGCTAACCAATGCATTCTTTCATTTTGAGAATGCATCACACCTAATGTTCTTGCTATCTCTCTGATGGGTTTTGTTTTGATTTTTCATATTGACAGTTAACAGCAACAGATTCCAAATGCAAATGCCACACTTGAAATTTTCTCTAAACCTTTTGTGAAACAATGACGGAATAAAAACACACCTGTCATTGGAACAACTGCCAATTGTTCAATTACTTTAAGTCCCTTGAAAAAGGTGGAAAACTTACAAAAGTGCTGCAATTCCTACACTGTGCACCTGATTTGGAAGTAACTACACAACAAATAAAAGTTTTTAGCTCATATTTATTGTTTAATTTTAATTACAGTACACTGTAGTAGACGGCCACAAAAAAAACAATAACTTTGTCAGTGTGCAAATATTTATGGACCTGACTGTAAGTACAGTGGATATAAAAAGTCTATACACTTCTGTTAACACTTCTGCTGTATTTTGTGTAAAAATGAAACCAAAATAAGCCATGTCAGTTATTTTCCCTTCTTTAATTGTATTCTGTTCTTCCTTACAAAAATTCTCCAGATCTACCAGAACAGAACAGTGACTAATTCCTCAGGTCTTCAGTAGGTTCTTTTATCTAGGCTCTGAATTTCCAAAAACATTGAGCTTTTTCTTTCTTTTGTTTTACTTGGATTTTTTTTCCTGCAGGTTTGCTGCCAAAATAGATTTCTGTATGGAGCTATCTATAATTCCCTTTATATTGACTAGAGCCCCAGTCCCAATTGAGGAGCAGCAGTTAGATAGGATGATGCTCCCACCACCATGCTTTACTGGAAAAAGATCTGACATGATCTTGTTTCATTTCTTGTTTCAAGATCTGACATGATTGTCTTGGTTTCATTGCAATTCCATACAAAGGAGTGTATAGAGTTTTATATCCACTGTATGTTGTTAACACCTGTGTTATTTAGAACAATATATTAAGTTTGCCAATTCTGGCTGGTGTCTCCTTCTGTAGGCAGGCCCAGGTGGAGACGGGTGGTATGGGTACAGCTCTCTGGCTCATCGCTATCACCTTCCTAACAGTAGGTTATGGAGACGTGTCTCCCACAACCACCTGTGGCAAAGTGGTCTGCCTCTTCGCAGGCGTAATGGTAAATACAATTTTTCCAAGCTTTTTTTTTTGCACTGCTGAGCTGTGGATCTATGCTGAAATTATTCAAAATATGAGTTCTTTAAGGAAGCACTTAAGCAGAATTCACTTATGTCTTGTTAAGAATGAACTTCAGGAATATTAGTTTTAGGAATTAATTACCACAAGACTGTGAACTGTTTCTACAGGAATTTACACTATTCATTTCTATTCTGGGATGGTGTTAAGTAAGGATTTTATAGCATCATGGTGTGGCACAATGAAGTAAAATTTTAGGTCCAGTTCCAGAGGCTTATTGTCTGTGTGGAGTTCCCATGTTGTCCCTGGATCTGTGTGAATTTCCTCCAGACTTCTAAGTTTTCTCCTAAAAGCAGGCCATTGGTTACTCTAAAATTGCCACTAAGTGTATAATGAGTGTGTGAATGTGTGTGCATGGTGCCCTGTGATGGTCTGGCATCCCATTCAGAGCATATTCCTGTGTCACGTCCAGCATTCCTGGGACAGGCTCTGGGTCCACTGGGGCTCTGACCAAAATTATACCAAGAAGGCTGTGGCATTGCCCAAGTTTGAATTGAAAGGTTTCAGGCATTTCTTTACCATGTTCACAATGTTGCAAAAAACACAGCTTTTCATGGGACTTAGAAAGTGAAAGGCACAAACGTCCTAAAGAATTTCCCATGTTGGGAAATTTTCTGTCTGTTACAAAGTGATAATACCTAATACCCCTTCCATTAATGCTACATAAACTTTTTTTTATAAAAAAAAACTTTTTTTTCAATTATATTTAGCCTTAGATTGTTAGGCATGCCTATGTATGAGCTGTTAATGTAGGAATGGTAGCATATGTTTTAGCAAATTAACACATCTTCTGGTTCAACTGTGCTCAGGTATAATCCCAAATCTCAGGTATAATCCCTATTCTGCATTCAGGAGGCAGCTGTATGGTTTGACTGTGTTTTCTGTTTAGTTTTCCACTTCACTTCCACTACAGTTGTCCAATTCCTTTGCTATATTTTCTATTCAGGCTAATTTCGTGTGTGTTTCCTTGGAAAACAATAACATTTTTGAGTGATCCCAAACTTTTGAGCGGTAGTATATATATATATGTATGTATGTATTTATATATCACCTATGACAGGGTCATGGGCAGCCAAGGCTCACTGAGCCCCATATGATGTATATTAGCCCCATATGCAACACAGTGCAATGCACTGTGTGTTCTGACACCTTTCTGTCAGAATCAGCATTAACTTCTTCAGCAATTTGAGCAACAGTAGCTCATGTGTTGGATCAGATCACACAGGCCAGCCTTCTCTCCCAACGTGTATCCGTGAGCCTTGGACACCCATGACCGTGTCGCCAGTTCACCACTTTTCCTTCCTTGGACCACTTTTGATAGATACTGACCACCGCAGACCGGGAACACCCCACAAGAGCTGCAGTTTTGGAGATGCTCTGATCTAGCAGTCCAGCCATCACAATTTGGCCCTTGTCAAACACGCTCAATCCTTTCATTTGACCCTTTTTCCTGCTTCTAACACATCAACTTTGAGGACAAAATGTTCACTTCCTGCCTAATATATCCCACCCACTAACAGGTGCCTTGATGAGAATATTCTATTGTCTGTACTGCTTATCCAATCTATTCTCAGGTCACGGGGAGCCTGTGCCTATCTCAGGCATCAAGGCAGGATACACCCTGGACGGGAGTGCCAACTCATCACAGGGCACACACACACTCATTCACACGCTACGGACAATTTAGATGCCAATCAACCGACAATGCATGTCTCTTTCCTCCGGGGGAGGAAACCCCTGAGGCATGGGGAGAACACACACACACGCGTGCGTGCACACAGTGGAAGCGGGAATCCAACACCCAACCCTGGAGGTGTGAGGCAAACATGCTAGCCACCAAGCCACAATGCCCCCCTTGATGAGAAGATAATCAGTGTTATTCACTTCACCTGTCAGTGCTCATAATGTTATTGCTCATAGATTCTCTAAGGGGTTCAATCAAGAGGAAAATGAGAAACAAGAGACCAAAAAATGCAGATGAGCTGAAGGCCACTGTCAAAGAAACCTGGGCTTCCATACCACCTCAGCAGTGCCACAAACTGATCACCTCCATGCCACGTCGAATTGAGGCAGTAATTAAAGCAAAAGGAGCTCCTACCAAGTATTGAGTACATGTACAGTAAATGAACATACTTTCCAGAAGGCCAACAATTCACTAAAAATGTTTTTTTTATTGGTCTTATTAAGTAAAATGTGAGCCAAAATCATCACAATTAAAAGAACCAAAGACTTAAACTACTTCAGTCTGTGTGCACTGAATTTATTTAATACACGAGTTTCACAATTTGAGTTGAATTACTGAAATAAATGAACTTTTCCACGACATTGTAATTTATTGAGATGCACCTGTATACATTACCGCTCAAAAGATTGGGATCACTCAAAAATGTTATTGTTTTCCAAGGAAACAGACACAAAATTAGTCTGAATAGAAAATATAGCAAAAGAACAGGACATGCTGACATGTCAGAGTTAGAAATAATGATTTTGAAGGAAATGATGAATGTTTTCTTCAAAATTTGCCTTCATAAAAAAAAACAAAAAAACACCTTTTGCAGCAATTGCAGCCTGGGCATTCAAGCTGTCAATTTTTCAAGATAATCTGATGAGTATACTTTTGTATACTTTTTGTATTAATTGCACATATACTGTACAATTAATGGAAATGGAAGTAATTTTGTTCACTTCAAATTCAACACATTTTCTGTTATTAGCTTCAGCAATTTTGAGGATTTCAGAATCTAATTTATATTTTCTATATCTGAAAAATAGAATATTTAAAACAGTAGATTATATGCTGGTAGCTGTTCAAAATCAGTGAATATAGAGTCATTTATAACCAGAGGAGAAGCAGGAAGCCTAACAGCAGAACATACAGATATGACAGTTTGTGTGATAAGAGAAATGAGGTAGAACTTAAACTGAATTTCAAACATGTATGAGCAGTATTTCTGATCCGAGCTGATATGCAGATGGTGTCACACAACAAGACAGTAAAGCTTGAGCCAGACCTAGACACCTCCCTGGCCAAGTGGAAAATAATCTTTCACTCCTCTCACTCTCCCTCAGACTGTGTTTTTATAAGTACCTTTTTTTGGAAAACATTCCATCATTGCCATTTTTAGGTGGTTTATAGCATTTGGCACAAGTGAATACAGATAGCGTGCCAACATGTATCCAAGTCTTGGAAAACTGAATGACAAAATAATGTTTCCTAATCCATTTGGAACAATACAGTGGGCTGGTTATAGATGTGTGCATTGCCCACTCACCTGTAAAAAAAACAACAAAATCACTCATTTTATTTCCTGCTGCCATGTTTTTCAATATTAGCAGTGTAAAATTCCCCTTAGACCAGGTCTAATCCTAATGGTTAACATGTTGTATGATACTTCTTGGGGCCGCCTCATGGCACAACTGATGAAGGACTTCTTTGTATACTGCACTAAACATTTACTTAATCTATAATTACGACTGAAATACACTGCAGTTCCTGAATCCTTACATATACAATACCCTCCACAGTTTTTAGCATCCTTCTTGGAAATGAGTAAAAGTTTATATATGCAGGGAGTACCATGCAATAAATGATTTTTTGAACATACAGGGATGGGTCATTTTTGACATGTTTTTCCAAACACCTTTTAAGTAGTGCAATTCTTTCTAAATGGTCTGCACTCTGAAGTTGATGTTTTGTATAGCTTTTCTTCTAATGACTAATATGGTTGCAGAGATAGAGAGAGAGAGAGAGAGAGAGAGAGAGAGAGAGAGAGAGAGAGGGGGGTATTTGATTCACTTATATATTCTCATGTTTTGTGCTTTGTGAGGCAGAAATGTCAGTGTTGATTAGTAAGTACTGTATGTTTGGCATCTCAGGTTTTTTGGAGGAAATATCGTGGCACATTCATGATGCCATTGGCAGAAATCATGAAGCAAAACCACAACAGCCTCAGACCACAACTATGATGTGGCACCATCATATTTTCTACGCTGATTGTGTTATCTTGAAGTTTGAATTTGGTCTAATTTGACTACAACAAACGATGCCAAATGTGGTTCCCTAATGATGCATGGTGAAACTGATCACTGCATGATGAGAGTGGCTCTCAGAAAGGGCTACTGTTTGCAGTGCTTATGAACGGTGTTTAACTAAACATTGCAATTCAGAACTTTTTCTCTCCTTCACCATCCTCCTAACTGGATTTTAAACTCACTATTATTTTAAAAAGTACTTCTACTGAGAATGATTTATGGATAAATAGTTGCTCCTATTGCCATTCATACAGGTATGTGTGCGTATTTGTATGAAGGGTGCAAATAGTTTTGGATATATACTAGATTTGTCACTATATCAAAAATCATACCATCAACAAATATAGTATTGTACAGTGTTATGTATCAGAAATGTTCTATAGCAAAAAGAAATATTTAAAACACTTTGTTTAAATATGCTGGTGGCCTTGGGTGAAGGTGGCAGACCCAGAATGTCAGACAGCAATAGTGTGAATGAAGACCTCATGGGGGGTAAGCCCAGGTCTATAGAGGAAAGTAAAAATAAAAAACACTTTAGCATTACAGAGTATCACTTCCATGGAACATAAAAGCATGTTGGACCTCCTGGGTCTGCAGATGGGTTAGTACAGAAACTGGCAGGTCCGGTGAGGGTGGGGGGGAGGTCTCTGAGGACTCTGACAAAACCGTGGGATCAGAGACTGGCAACAGTGTGACAGAAGGTTTCTGTGAAACAAGCAGAATGACAAGAGAAACCTGACTACTGTTCACAATGCATGACTGTTCAGAGATAAATAGCAATAATGAAACTATTCACTTCAGTCTGAAAATGCTGACAAGCAGACAGAGAAGTTGCAGTTTTGTGTGGTGAAACTCAAGCAAGAGAACAGACACATATCACTGTTCATTTAGTACCATGCATTATAGCAAAGTCACAGACTTTAACTGATGCTTCTGATAGCTAAATCAGATCATGACACTGCGTAAGCACAGGGAGAACATATAAAATCCACACACACAGTGAGCTGTGTGTGTTCCCTCCGGAGGTGGGTTTCCTCCGGGTGCTCTGGTTTCCTCCCACAGTCGTAAAGACATGGCTCTAGGCTGATGGGAGTCTCTAAATTGCTCGGAGTGTGTGTGTGTGTGTGTGTGTGTGTGTGTGTGTGTGTGTGTGTGTGTGTGTGTGTGTGTGTGTGTGTGCCCTGTGATGGGTTGGCACTCTGTCCAGGGTGTATCCTGCCTTGATGCCCAATGACGCCTGAGATAGGCACAGGCTCCCTGTGACTCGAGAATAAATCAGATAAGTGGTACAGACAATGGGGGAAAAAAACAAATCTGTTTCATGCATCCAAACAATATATGTTTCTTCAACCCTCTAAATCTAGGTTTTTCAGAGAGGACAAAATTGATATGGTTATGCGATCATTTTTGGCTGGCAAGTAAAAGTACCATAAATTTCAGCTATGTTGTATAAAACTAAGCAGACCTACCATATTTTAAATATTCGAGTGAGCAGTGCTGAAATGTGCACCAACTCGATTATCAACAGTATATAAAGAAATTTAACATTTGCTAGTTGGCTAACAATAGCTTGCTAGGTTATTAAGCCTGCTAGCTCATAATTCATATGTGATTTGAGCTACATAACTAGCTACCTAGTTAGCAAAGATACCCATTACTCATTATTCTGAACTTTACCTATAGGCTATAGCAGCACATAAATATATTAAGACAGGATAGAAAATAAATCTGGATAAATAGATCGGTCAGTTTGCTAATGACTTACGAGTGTATGTTTACGTAGGTTTGATGTTAAGCTATTGTTACGGGTAGCAGGGCTGAGGGTGAACCACTAGGGGGCCCTTAGTAGGGGTTGTCATGTTATGTCTGTTTATGTTTATGTTTTGGCCATGTGTGTGTTTAAGCCCCGCCCTAGCCTAATGTGTGTTCCTGCCCCTGATCACCTGTTCCCAATGTTTCCCTGATTATGTTTCCTATATATAGTCCTGTCTTTGTCTTCTTTAGTTGCTAGTCCTCGTTTGCATGTAGGCCGATGTGGTGTCGCGGTTTCTGTTTTCTGTTACGTTCATGTCTCGTGTTTCATGTTTAATAAATCCCCTTTTTGTTTCACGGAAGCTTCGCGTTGGTTCTGTTACTATCCAGCCGGACACTGCCGGTTGTAACAGCTATGAAATGTTTTATTAGGATTGGATCTCAAAACATACTGTCTTTTACTTGGCTTAGTCTTCTGGGTTTAAATGTTTTTTTTCTGCAATAGTGATCAAAAATAAATGTAGTGACGTCAAGGATTCAAGTCAAAGCACTATGATTTAATAATTCTCAAAAGTATGAAGATGATAAATTCTAGTACTGTCATGAAAATACATGTTGAAAATACATGTTGCATTCCACCCCTGATCAAGACCTCTGGTAAGTCAACCGAATGGCTCTATCTGGCATTGTTTACCCTCTTACACGATACGACTCACACAAGATTTACCATCCAGTACAAAGAAAATTGTCAAGGGTGACATTAAGGTGTGTATATCGATCCAAAATCATCCAGTGTAAGCCCGGGTTAAGACTTTGTCTAATCTGATAGAGCATAATCGACCCAAACAGCATGTGTGTGAACTGGTGAGTCATTATTGAGCCTGAGAGCGGGTGTGGTCTAATAAGTGCCAGCTGTTTTAAGGAAGTTTGCACATAACTTATATCCTCTGCAAAGAGTGTGAACAGATCCCTGGAAGGATGCGCTTCCTATTCTCTAACATTCTGTGTACATAGGAATCATCTCTGAGGAATCATTGTTTAGGAAGACGACATTTTAAATTGTGATTATTGCTTTGTCAGTTATTGCTTAGCCGTGAAGCAGGAAAAGTGAAGCAGGAGATTCAGAGGTTGATTTATTTTTCTCTGCTGTGCTCATGTCTCTTGTGAACGCTGAATGATGCTTAATGAATTTATTGGCTGCTTAAATGTCTCACAACACTATGTGACTGTTGTCTTTTCCTCTCTTTCACCTATGCAAGCCTTTCAGAGGAACAGGTAATCTGCACTACTAAAACTGATGTGCTTGAGTTTATCACATTTCTGATGTTTCCCATTTCTAATTCTTGTTTTCTTAAATGTAGCAGTGCTTTGGGAATCAAAGGCACAATGTTAGATAATAACCTGTGCTATGTTTGTCTGTTTGGCAGGGTGTAGCCTGCACTGCTATGTTAGTTGCAGTTGTTACAAAGAAGCTGGCACTGAACAAAGGAGAGAAACATGTGCACTTCTTCATGATGGATATCCAGATCTCGAAAGAGGTGAGGAAGGCCTTCTATATTATAACAGCCCCAAAGTCCCAAAACTAGTTGCACAAACTAGTCCACAATTTTTACATCATTAGTCTTAGCACCTTATGACTCAATTGACATACCTGCTGAAATAAATAAATAAGACTTTCTTGGTAAGTCCACTGTTTTATGACTATTATAATTGTACTTACAATGCAATATATACAACAGATAACAGGTATATATTTTAATAATTTGTATGAACTATAGATACAAATATTATTTATAGGAATAACATTCTCTGGTATTTAACTGAGCCAGTGATTGCCTTCATAAACATCAAAAACATTAAAGATTTATCAAGTCGGAACCAGTCGGGACCAAAATGACTACATATTCTCAATAATGGGAGTGAGCTGAGTGACCCAGATGGAGCAGGTGTTCCACACCACATGTGCTATGGTTTTTGAGGCTTTTTTTTTTTTTTTTTTTTTTTTTTTTTTTTTAGATATAAGGTCATCATAGTGTAGAAAAATTCTCAGTGTGGTCAAAGGCTGCTGATCTTTTAATGATCTCCAAAAGGCGTCAAAGGCAGGAAACAATCAGGTCGCTATCAGGAAAAGGACCTGTGTCTGTCTGAGTGTGCTTTCGAGCAGCGGGCAGGAAACTGCATGCGTGTGTGCACGCCTGTGTGTTATGACAGAGGACAAGAGAAGGTGGGGCATATGGATGCTGAAAGGATGGGTGCACTGTTACACTTCTCTAACAGGATCCATCTGTTTGCTTATCAGAGGGAAGGAGAAACCCCAAAATAAACACACTTGGCGGAAGATACTGGGAGAGTTTCCACAGATGAAAACATTCAGATTAAAAAAAAAAAGGAGGGAAGTGTGTTTCACCTCAAGCGGGCGTATGTTGTTGGTGGGCAGGTGTTTCTTACTCAGAAATCTGTGCCACACAAGTTACACAAGATGATTTCCCATTATCACTGATGTGTTATTGCATGTCTGAGGTTTCAATTCATGCCTTGCCAATTGTGACATCCTGTCACGGGGTGCATCCTTACGCCTGCAACTGCTATGTGTATGTCCTGTGGACTTTAGCTGTCATTGTCATTGTGATTCACCCGGATAGATTTGAAGGAAGACATCTGGATGCCCTAATAATATCCAATACCACACCACAACAGAACCAGTGAGTGTGTGACATCATACTGAGCAGCCATAATGAGTTAGAACGCTGCTCTCAGCAGGATGGCATGGACAAGAATAGAATCAAAGAACAGAAAAATGCAAACCTCAGGAATGTCTGTAACACACATGTTCATTCTGGTGTGGATCCTGTTCTTAGAGCTATCATTTCAGTGTTCATTTCCTTTTCAATTTCTTTTGTAGTGCTGGTATAGCAGTAGTGAGCCTGATTACAACTTCATATCAAAATGCAACCTGTTAGAGTTTTTTTTGGACAATTGACCAATGTCGTGTCACTTTGGAATAATGTCTAAGCATAGAATGATTTTAGGATTTTCCACTCATTCATTTTTTCATTCATCTTTAGCTTCATTCTGGTCAGTAGATTCAGAGCCAAACATGGTAACACTGGACACAATTCAACTAGGATGGGACACAAATATAAGGACAACATATGAAACGTCAGGGTTAAACCCTGGAGCTCTGAGGTGGCAATGCTCACTGCTTTGCCGTGCCACCTGATATTCAGTTCAGATCAGTTCCATTTTATTTGTATAGCACTGTTAACAATAGATACCCCATATGGCTAAATGATTGTGGACACATGACCATCACACCCTTATGTGCTATTTGAACATCTCATTCCAGATTTAGTCCTCCCTTTGCTGTTATAATCACCACTTTTGGAGTGTGGCTGTGGGGATTTGTGTTCATTCAGCTACAAGGTGATTAGTGAGGTCAGGCACTGGTGTCACTTATGAAGGTCTGGAGTGCAGCCTGTGATCCGATTCATCCAAAAGGTGTTTAGAGGGGTTGAGATCAGGGCTCAAGTTCTTCCACACCAACATTAGCAAACCATGTCTTCATGGAGCTTGTGCTTAGTGCACAGGGGCAGTGTCATGCTGGAACAGGTTTGGGCCTCTTTCCCTTCCAGTGAAGGGAAATTGTAATGCAGCACACAAAGAAAACCTATCCTCTTTTGGGTGACTTTTGGGTACACTGGATGGAGCAATTATAAATTATCTTAGTTTAGCGTTAGCTTAGAGCAAACTACTATGTGTGTTGAATGGGACAGACTTTATTATTACAGCAGCAGTTCTTAGGTGAAAGTCTACAATATCCAGGGCAGATTACCCAGTGAAGCAAGGATGAGCCTTGGGTATAACATGTAAATAGGTAGCTTAGCCATGCTAGTTTGCCCCTAGGTAGGTGTATGTGTGTGTGTGTGTGTGTGTGTGTGTGTGTGTGTGTGTGTGTGTGTGTGTGTTTATGGTGCCCTGCAATGGACTGATATAACATCCAGGGTCTATTCCTGCTTTTTAAGTGGTTACTAAAAGTGAGTGAGTGTGATGAGGTCCACTGTTTGAGAAATTTAGTTTATGTCGGTGTCATTCATGTTTTGCAGGATTTAGTAGTGGACCTGGCAGCAGAATTACAGGACAGTATTTAGAGGAGCAAACACTGAGCTTATATAAACATTTGTGTAGTTAAATCAATACAATGTTTTATAGTAGTGGCTGACTGAAGTATAAATGACTGAATAATATTTAACATATTAATATTTGTTTGGGGGATTGAACTGCCATGTGTGTGTGGAGTTTGCATTTTCTGCCCATGTGTCAGGGGTTTCTTCTAGGTACTCCGGGTTCCTCCCCCGGTCCAAAGACATGCCTTGTAGGCTGATTGTCTCTCTACATTGTACACAGTGTGTGAATGGGTGTGTGTGTATGTGTGTGATTGTTCCATGCGATAGACTGGCATCCTGGCTAGGGTGTACCCTGCCTTTTGCCCCCGAGTCTCCTGGGATAGGCTCCAGGTTCTCTGCAACCCATTAGGATCAGCGGTGTAGAGAATGGATGTGTGGGTGGATATTGAATGGATTCAGGCTCCTCCTACTGTTTCTTCCTCTTTTAATGGTGTTATTCTTGGCCAGCCACCCTCAGCTTGCCCATTAGGAGTCTGGATATAGTTCTCTGCGACAAAGCTTGTTGTGAAAAGTGCTGTGGAAAACAAATGTTGGCAGAAAAATTGATTCATTGCTAAGTGGACTGATCACTCTGTGTACTAAAGATTCGCAATGCTGCTGCAAACGTGCTGAGAGAATGCTGGCTTCTCCACCGCACCATACAGGCCAGGGACAAGCACAGCGAGCACCGCCGCCACCAAAGATGTCTGCTGGAGGCCATTCGGATGTAAGTAACCTAACCTCCAAATAATCTATTACAGCTTTAGCAAAAGCACATTCTGTACATGCATGGATCAATACCGGGCGTAAATATTATATGACTGGATTTATGCCGGCTTTCGTGAAAAAGAGCAGACCACCTTACATCTAGTGTGTTTGTACAGGGAGGAGGTTGCAGTGTTATTGGAAAGAACAGATATTTTGTTAATTAATTCCTCTTTTATCTTCTGTTTGTTTATTGGGCTGGATCACTTTATCAATATACACATTGGCAATGAGTGCAACTAAACCTTCCCCAGTATGATCAAAGTTCAAAAATGTTTAGAAAATCAGATCTAAAGATTTTCACATTGTTATTTTCACATAAGTTTACTAACCAGACCATAACTCAGTGCACATTTTATGGAGTCTCTCTTTTAGTTGTTGTCTTCAATCTAGTGTTTATAATCTGCACTCTCAACTTCCTGCTGATAAGGAGATCACTTGGGCTTCAGTCCAGGCATGAGCAGGAAGTTCAGATGTGTGAATCCGTGTTTAACACCATTAGCGAAGGCATCTGGCCTTCAAATATTTCCATACAGGTTTGAGTCATACAGCATGTGAGCGTGCACTTTTGCGTATTTATGAGGGTGGAGGGAATTTTGGCCGTCCTGTTTCACAGTCAGTAGGACTGTTCTTTCTATTCTGGAAAGAACACTGGGACGACAGCCCAACTCCTTGGACTTTCAAATGGTGAAAGTTCAGATTTGGTGGCCATTTTTTTGTTCTGTATTTATGGCACGTTTGCTTTTATTTTTTTATCCTTTTCAGCATTTTTTTTATTTCATGTGGTGATGCAGCAAGGCCAACTCTTTCTGCATGCTTCGGCATTTACTTAGCAGCCACCCTGAAAAACTGGTTACTGTTAAGCTTTCTGAAACACTGAATTATCAACCAAAGCCTTTGGAAAGCCTTAAAATACTATATGACTTCAGGAAAGTCAAGAGATGTAATCCTTTATTTTAGCTAAAAAAAAAAAAAAAAGATTTTAAATCATTATATAGGCTTTATAACTTAAATGATAAAACTTAGAGCAGCAATTGACACTAGCAGCTTTGTCTGACAAAATGCAGTTATTTAATTTTTTTTATGGTTAGAGATGTTTCTGTCTGTTGACCTCAGTGTTTACTCTTATATTTTCCACATACAGATTTCGTCACCTGCGGCTGAAGCAGAGAAAGCTGAGGGACTACACAAGTGAGATGGTGGACCTCTCTAAGGTTGATATAAATGCTCTGGAATCCTAGAAATGGTTTTATTTTATTTTTTTTTATATCAGATATAATTTATTCGTTTATTGAAAATCTCAGCCATTTTAATAAATGTCCCATTTGCTAAAGTGCATAGAATCCACAAGACTTCAGTCACTGGATAGTCATTATGTTCAGATGTTCATACAGTGGAGACTGAATATAGTTATGACACTTGCTACAGACAATAACGCAAAGTCATGACAGTTTTTTGTGGTGGATTCTGTATATACTTACACTGTCCCAAACGTAATTTGGGGGGTGTGAATGACTAGGTCCCATTGTTGAAACATGTACCCGAGAACTCTAGCTATTTCTTTGAGATAGGGTAAAATTAAGATTACGATAAGATAAAATAAGATAGAAATGTATTCATTCCGAAGGAAATTCTTTTGCCAGAGACTGCTTCAGGTTACACAAGAGAAATAAATATAAATAAAATATGCTATATATAAAATGTATTGAGAATTAAGGCAATATTGCACATGGAATGATATTAACGTACATATTGTAAATATTGTAAATTGGGATAGTGCACATAATAACACAGTGATACTGGCAGTGTTCATTGTGTCAGCTCTGGTCCCTACTGAAAGGGGGGGAATTATAGAGTTTCATTGCCACAAAGACTTCCTGTGGTATCCTGTGGTTGGACACTGAGAAGTTTCCTCAGCATTCTCCTCTCAGACACCTCAACCAATGACTCCAGCTCCTCTCCCATGACAGAGCCAGCTTTCCTAATGAGCTCGTCGAGTCTGTTGGCATCGGCCGTCTTCACTCAGCTCACTACAGCGTAGAAGATGACGCTGGCTACCACAGAGTGCTAGAACATCTGCAGCATGTTTCTGCAGATGTTAAAGGACCTGAGTCTCCTGTGGAAGTACAGGCAACTCTGACCCTTCTTGTACAGTGCTATTTGCTAAACTATATACATGTGTTTGCTGCATTTATTCACATACTAGTCCACATTCTTTTGGGATAGTTGCAGAGAGAGCGGTATTCTCATTTACTTACATGAACGTGTGTTCTGCACTTAGCCATCTACCGAACTAAAGTTACTAACAGTTCAATGTAGATAACAGCTAGGAGTCACTGAAGATTTGTATTGATCTGCACGATTTGTTCACAACCTACATTTTTTGGCATATCATAAAAGGCTGTGTGTACATACTTTAAAATTGATTGTAGCAAAATAACTTTTATTTAAAGAAGGGACATGAACATGCATTTATAGCTACATACTAGCTGTATTTATCTACACCGTTATATTGTTTATTTTAGTATGTGTTCTGCACTTAACTATGCCATAGCACCTCTTTTGAAACATTGCCCAAATCTCTAGATAAGTTGCAAAGACTTCTAACCATATATATTTTCAAACGCAACTGATTGAGATACATCCTTTAATATAAAAGCAAAATATATAAAATGAATGAAAATGTAGCCTAAAGCCATAGTCAAAATATAGTCAGCAATCAAAAGTGTACCAGAATTATACATTCACGAAGATTAAACTCAAATGCCATGTCCTGATTTTTAAGCACATTGAGTACAGAATGATTCAGTAAGTGAAACTTTATGAAATGAAGCATTTTATTGCGAGATTGTGTAAACCACTATGCTGCAATTAAAAACCCAGCCCAGGCCTTAAAGTTCAACTGTTTTGACTGAAAAATAACAATGTCTTAATCTTTTAATGGACAGATGCAGATGATCATGTGTGACCTGAGTGCCAACTGGAACAACTCATACCGAGAGCTTGAGCAGCGCATCATCTCTATGGAGCAGAAGCTGGATGAGTTGGGTCAGTCATTCCAGTGCACATCTGAGCTGCTGAGCCAAGCACTGCAGCACCCCCACCTTGTCCACAGGTATCATCCCAATCCAGCAGGGTGCAGACTATCCGTTAGAGGGCCATTAATGACATTTTAGAATTGCTTGTAGCTGCAATGACAGGAATCAGAGGAATCACTTGTAACCAATTATTACAGAAATTGGTTACAAGTGTGTCAAAAAAAGGGCATATCAAATGGTGATGACAGAAAACAAAATGATCCAAATGACATGAAAAACAACAATTTGAGCTGTGGTGAGGTCGACCATGTGGACATTTCAACAGAGTGGAACAAAATGTATTCTTTCAGTACAGAGTGAATAACTATATTAACCATAAATAGAATCAGTAAAGGATTAATGTATTGTAACCTCTGCAAGGGCCACACAAACTTGTCAGCCATGTGAGAAAGGGATTTTTAATGTGACACGGGTCATGCTATGTGCACACAGGACACCTTTCAGCTTGCCCTGTAGCTTGAGGCGTATGTCTGCTTACCACCTAGGCAGCAAGGCTGAAAGTAGATATTTCAAATGATTAAAATATTTATTTTCTATTGTTACCTTAGTAAGACATGCATTTTATGGTAAATCCACAAATTTCCTGTAAGATTCAGGTCATCTACACTCCACAACGTTCACTTTGTTCCCTTTATGCCATTTTGTTACAACTTTGGAGGCTGTCTTAAGAACATTGTCCTGCTGGAAGACTCAGCTTTGAGCAAATTTGAACTTTTTGGACGATTCGTTGCTTTACTATTTCTTCAGATTAAAAGCCTGTTTAAATCAGACAGAGGGGGGCACGGTGGCTTAGTGGTTAGCACGTTTGCCTCACACCTCCAGGGTTGGGGGTTCGATTCCCGCCTCTGCCACGTGTGTGTGGAGTTTGCATGTTCTCCCCGTGCCTCGGGGGTTTCCTCCAGGTGCTCCGGTTTCCTCCCCCAGTCCAAAGACATGCATTGTAGGTTGATTGGCATCTCTAAATTGTCCGTAGTGTGTGTGATTGCGTGAGTGAATGAGAGTGTGTGTGTGCCTTGCGATGGGTTGGCACTCTGTCCAGGGTGTATCCTGCCTTGATGCCCTATGACGCCTGAGATAGGCACAGGCTCCCTGTGACCCGAGTGTAGTTCGGATAAGCGGCAGACAATGAATGAATAATTCAGACAGTTACGTTTTTGTTTCATATGACCAGAGAACACTCCTCCAAAAGGCTAGACCTTTGTGCTGGTGATAACCTGCAAATTTTATATTAGGGGCCATCTTCATTGCATGATAGCTTTTCAGAACAAAGTGATGTAAGACTCAGTTAATGGTGGATGTACATATTTTGGTACCTAATGCCTCCAACTTATTCACTAGTTCCACTTCAGGATAATGTTTTTGTCTTGAAGTTTAGTTGAACCCTTTAGACCAGGGTTCCTAAATCTGGAGGGCCAATGCACTGCGGAGTTTAGCTCCAACCCTCATCAAATTCCTCTAACTGTGCTTTTCTAATGATCCTCAAGACACTGATTAGCATTCTCAGGTATAGAGCTAAACGTTCCACAGGAAAGTGGATCTTATGGGCCAGATTTGAGGATCCCTGGAAGTTAATATGTGCCTCCTTCATGTGTGGTCCTAAGACTTGTGGTTCCAAGATTTGTGTATTAATGCTGGTAGCACCATGATTTACTGATGTGTTGGTATTAACCAATTCATGAGCAGTAAATGGATTTCAGCAGACATAGCTTAAAGTGTCTGCCATATGCCTTTTTCTCAAAAGTGGCAATGATCTAGCCATTCCAGCCTGATTCATTATGTATTACTGAGATGGTTGTCCTTCTGGTAGGTTCCCTTTCTGTGGAGGTTTTCAAAAGCCCTGTTAGAGTGGTCTTTTGAGCTCTTTAAAGGCCCTAGAAAAGTTCTGGTGCTTCCAAACATTTCTATTTCACAATGTTGGAGCTCACTGTGCTCCTGAGAGTTTGATTAAGATAATCAGAGCAAAGAGGATGCACCTGGACACAAATTGGTGTACCTAACGGTATTTAGCCAACGGTCTAAATAGCTAAATTAATCTTTGACATTTAATAAATTAGCACGTTCAACCAAAGATTCATTCATTCATTGTCTACCGCTTATCCGATCTATACTCGGGTCAGGTATATCTCAGGCGTCATTGGGCATCAAGGCAGGATACACCCTGGACGGAGTGCCAACCCATTGCAGGGCACACACACACTCTCATTCACTCACGCAATCACACAATTTAGAGATGCCAATCAACCTACAAACCCCCGAGGCACGGGGAGAACATGCACACTCCACACACACACACGGCGGAGGCAGGAATCAAACCCCCAACCCTGGAGGTGTGAGGCAAACGTGCTAAACACCAAGCCACCGTGCCCCCTTCAACCAAAGATAATAAATGAAAAGTTTACTATTTTTACAAAAGGGAAAGGAAATAAGATTTTTTTCTCTGCTCACTGGATGAATAAAGTAAACAACCATTGGTAATTGTTTGGTGACAGAAGCCTACTTCATTATATGACCAAAAGTATATGAACACCTGGGTATTGAAGAGTCCATACTTAAGCCATAGGGATTCATTTTGTTTTGTTCCAGTGTTGTTTACTGCTGTTATAGCCTGTGGGGATTTGTGCCCATTCAGCCAAAAGAGGCTCATCCCGCTTCATCGCAAAGGTGCTATGTGGGCACAGATCAACCATAACATTCAAACCACTTACCTATTGTGTAGGACCCCCATTTACCAGCAAAATAGCTATGCCCTCTTTGAAGCATGGATCCCACAAGACCTCTTATAATGAGCTGTGGGGCTTCCATTGATTAAAGTTGTTGATTTGATACCTACATCTGTGGGTGTGGCCTCTCAGAGGGAAGTGCAAGCTAAAGTCTCTAAACCAACCGTGTAAGACTGACATGAATGACTTGTGACATGAAAGTCACTCAGGACTTGAGCCCTTTGGAAAAGACATTTTCAAAACCTAAGACCTAATTATACATTTCAACTGGTCTTTTTCCCCCACAAAAAAAATCACTTTAGCAAATCAAAATCAATATTAATTTTCCAAACTCAATGTTCAAGCAGAGAGCCAATCAGCTTGCACAAAGACAGTTGCCTCCACCTAGAGATAATGTTGTTTCCCCACAGCAAAAGAACTGCAACACAAAAACACATCAAATCTTGTTCAGCATTTGAAGTTGCACAAAGCAAATCCCAAGCCAAAGCAAAACTGAACTGAGATACAGGTGCATCTCAATAAATTAGAATGTCGTGGGAAAGTTCATTTATTTCAGTAATTCAACTCAAATTGTGAAACATTTGTTAAATGTGAGCCAAAATCATCACAATTAAAAGAACCAAAGACTTAAACTACTTCAGTCTGTGTGCACTGAATTTATTTAATACACGAGTTTCACAATTTGAGTTGAATTACTGAAATAAATGAACTTTTCCACGACATTCTAATTTATTGAGATGCACCTGTAGATGGGTACGCTTAGTGAAAATAGAAACTTGTCAAAATCTCATGTGAAACTGAACTGAAATATTCCAATTTTGTGACATAATTGCACATTTTTCAAGTATACATACTGTACGTTTCCATTCAAAACAACTTTTAAGATACCCAACATGGACTGATCAGTCTTGACTTGGGACTTGTCTTGAGACTTATTTGTGATTTGCAAAACAATGACTTGGACCCACCTCTGGCCTCCATTACACTGACCTTGTTCACTCAGAAGTGCACAAGTGGTGGTAATGAAGTGGTGTGACATTAAATGGCTTTGACGTACTAACTGTTTTGCAGGAACTACTAGCTGTGGTAAAGTCTATAAAGTCTACTATTTCCTAAATGTACACATACAGTGTAACATAACTGTTAAAATTGCAGGTTTTTGTGATCGTAAGCATCTAAGTCCTGTAAAGACATTTTTCTGCCTTTAATGTGGTATAAAAGCCAACAAAATCCAAGTGAAAAACAAATAGAAACCTTTTAGGGGAAAAATAAAAAACTTTATTTACTCAGTTAAACATTAACTAATATAAGGGTGCACAGCCCTTATACAGCACCTATTGCCTATAATACAGCGCTCATTTAAATTCTTTTTAGGTAGGAGTCTATCAAATTAGCATATCTTCCTTGCGAAAGTTATCGGTGTTATCAGATTGCTAAGGGATCTCCTGTGCACAGCCCTCTTCAAGTCCTCTTCAACAGGTTGACATGATTTGTCTACATCATGAACACCTGCAATTTTAACAGGGCTATGTAGAAGTTTTTATATGCACAGAATCAGCCATAGCTGTGCACAGTAGCACTATGGATGGTGTCTAACTAGGCATTCATAATAGCCTTTTCCCACCTGGAACAGCATCCTTATGATAATCTCTCAGGTCGTTCTCTCATGAGCTCATACATAATGCTGAACTGTAATCGCTTTCCATCTTCAAGAACACCATCTTCTTGTCAAACCCGAGGTGCTTGCCTGTGGTCATGTCTCCCATTTTTAGGAATGAATCAGTCAACCTCAGAGTGACTGTTTGGTGACAGAAGCCTACTTCCAATGTATGACCAAAAGTAAATGGACACCTGGGTATTGAAGAGTCCAGTCTAAAACCATAGGGATTCTTTTTGCTCTTTCCAGTAGATTTTTGGAAATTTTGGAGCTGTGGGGATTTCTGCCCATTCAGCCAAAAGTTCATCCCACTTCATGCCAAAGGTGTTACGGAGTCAGAGTGGAAAACGTCATTGTCTCTGCCCACAGGCAGGCAGGCCACGTTCCCGGTCCCTGCCATGACATGACACATTGCAAGAAGTATTTCCACCCCATGGGCAGTGCTCTTCCAGGAGGTCTGATCTGCAGTTGTCATTGCTGGACAGCCCAGCAGTCAGTCTTAATGGTGTGTCAATTCTTTGTGACACTTGCTTTCAGTTATTCAGGTGTTAAAACATCAGACCTGGCAGTTACGAGTGGTGAAATACACTTAGCGTGAACGTCCCATGGCCGATGACATGATGTGACAGTGTGTGCGCATTCATAGCATTAACTTGCATACCGTTCCTGTTAGGTTAGAGGTAAGGAGATGGAGAAAGGTCATTGATGAAGCTTGTGTGTTACTTATGCATGTTACTTTCTCCAAACAGGTGACGTGACATTTTTCCTCCGGAACAATACCTGAGGTGCTTGCTCAGATCAAAACTGCACAAAGCTACTTGGATCGGTGTAAATGGAGGACTTGTGATTTCTTCTTCAACAGACCTCCAGCGAGCAGTGGCTGCATGGACTTCTTTTTTGAAAACAGGAAGATTACTGCTCTTGGAGATGGAATTATGACAAAAAAAAAATCAAATGTATTTATGACGATATTTATGTGTATCTATATCTGCAGCACTGAAAAAAAGGGAAGGGGTTCAGTGTTTGATGCTTTTCATGTTTAGTGAAAATGTTTTCCTTTTTAAATTCCATTGTGCTTTAAAAGACAAAGTGATCTCAAAGCTTTTGAGCCCATTTTCGGGCCAGCACAGTCCAATTAGACCAAAAGTCTATGACCAAGAACTTTTTTTTATTATTTTATCGGTTACCATTAATAGATTTTGCCCAGCTGTGTTTATTCTTCAGAAATGTATTATTAAAACCGAGCCTAATGTTTTAGCTGTTTGAAATCAAGTAAGAACTTGATATCAACCTGGATATCCTGATTCCCAAAAACATATTCACGTGAAATGTTTTAATGCCACACATTTCCTTCAATGCACCATGTTACACCTGTGGGTTGAACTCAACATTTACCATGAAACCAAATTTAAGTGATCAGCTTCCAATATTCTCCATTTTTACACTATTTTTTTTAATCCTACAGGGTAAGAGTCATTTAGGATACAGTCTATATTTCAGTTTTCAAGGAAATCTAGTGGCTCCTTTAAAGACAATCCATGTCATCCATTCAATCCATATCTGTTTTAAAATGTGGGGAAAATTGGAAAATTAATAAAGCAGTTTTTTCTTTTCATTTTAGCCAACAGTGTAGATTACACGTGATGTTTTATAATATTGGCCTGTATACTGAATTTTAGGTGTATTTTTGACAGTTCTAGAATCTTCTAGAAATTCAGCATGTCAGATCGAGTTAAAATTGTCGATGCCAGAATGTCACTGTATGACTATATTGTTTTATCGTAAGGAAAAAAAGTACTGCCAAACCAAGCTAGGGTACTTTCTTGACGTGGTCTAAAATGCAACTTAAAGTAGTTAAATATCTCATTCTAATTGAAATACACTTCAAGTTTTGTGTCACAGTTTCAGGTTTGGAGTCTAATCATGTGCAATACTGACAGAAGAGCAAAGCATTCAAGCTTTGGATTGCAGCCATTACTGATAAACAGGAAGCCAATAAAGAAGATTTCATGCACTGGAAAGCATCAGAGGAAATAAGTCTGTTTAATTTGTCATAAATTAGTTGCTGTAATGAAGGAATATAACTAGTGTTTAAATCTGCACAATCCTTTACACAGCACTAGAGAACATAAAGTGCTTCGAACTAACATATCAAACCATTCAGGTGAAGTAAAAGCCAGTGTAATAATTAAGCATGGCAATTTTTTTGGGCTGCCAGGATAAAAATAAAGACAACGTTGTATCTCTAGTACCACTTTTAATTAATAAATGTCTTATTATTAAAGAATGCTATAATCTTGTCTGAGACATAATTTGAGCTTGAAAATTGGGGTAGCTTTTCCATACCTGTAGAAATAGTTTTAACATGGCTGTGTGTGGTTTTTGCTTTTTGACACAAGGGATTTTTCAGTGTCATTAATAACGACTTTTCCTCCTCGTTTGTTTACTGGATCAGTCCAGCACATCACAACTGTTCAGAGAAAGTAAGCAATTAACACCACAGCTAATGAAGCGACTCTACAGCAGTTTTTAGCAACGATTTACACTCAGGTTTACTTCATTTGTAACATTATTTAACACATTGGTTGCACAAACCATGAGCTTCAGCATTAATATACCATATGTAGCACTAGCAAAGTAAGTCACATTCGATTTAATTGTATTTAATAAGTCAAATAAATAACACCTGCTTTAAAAGGTTCATACCATAATAATACCATAAGTAAGTCTACAATGATAATATTTAGGGTTTTTTTAACTGCCAAAGTTCAACACAGAGTTTTGTTATTTACACTTTTTATTTAAAAAAAATAATAATAATAATAATTTGGCTCATTTATATGGCTTTAATCCATGACTGAATAAACATGTGTGAATTCATGTTTATCTTAACGTTTAAGTAGGTCAATATAGGTGTTACTTTGTTGATTTCACTGAAGCTGAAGTCTGGTAATGGGAAACGAACACCGTAAATAGTGTTAGATAATGGAGCTTTAATATAAAGTATTTTTAGTTTTTCTTCAGTTGCTTAAACAGACATCATACCCCATCAAACCCACACATTAAAAAACAACAAATGGTCATTCCTATTCAAGATGCATCGGTTTACACATCACATCATAATCTAATTTTTTATTATTCTGTTTTACTTTATTCTTCACACTTCTATAAACAGCAAAGTGTGTACCTGATCTGAGCTGTTATTGATATGTTGACGTTA
Organism: Hemibagrus guttatus; assembly: GCA_033459395.1. Taxonomy (NCBI): domain Eukaryota; kingdom Metazoa; phylum Chordata; class Actinopteri; order Siluriformes; family Bagridae; genus Hemibagrus; species Hemibagrus guttatus. Next base: position 27,680,656 of record JAUCMX010000003.1, on the reverse strand, counting down.
CTGATCACATGAACAATGATACTTTATCGTATATTCACGTACAGTAAGTGATTTAGCTAACGGAAATGTGGAATTAACCATTAAAAAAATTTTTTTTTTTTACATTTCAGCTGTCAAAGAAAATAGTTCCCCGAAAAGCCAGAGCTGGGTAGTGTTACATGTTGTCATGAAACACAAAGAAATTGCAGTAATGGTTTCAATGTCGTAAACGCAGACAAGCCAAAGCTATATGAACAGTGATACGTCAGTAAGTGCTGTTATAATAAATCTTAGCATTCTCAGTACTCCACTTGTCCAATCAAATTAGTAGACTGAAACGAACGGTTGTTTAATAAGAATTAATATAGTGTAGGGTGTTTTAAAAATGTAGCAAACATTTCTCAAGTCCTCTTTAAGCAACTGAGGGGAAAAACTGCAGTCCCACCATGAAATGACTTCACACAGTCTCAAGGACGCTGCTGTAACGGAAAAAACTCTTTATTACTAAATCCTGTTTTCAAGTTTATTAAAACTGAGGTAGTGTTCTCCACAGGAGACGATGACTCTCTGGTCTTTTCATGGAAGTTGCAAATAAATCCATTGCACTCTTACAAGTTTCTCGATTCCTTGATTACGGTGCACTAGAAACACACTCAGGAAAAAAAGGTTGAATAGTTAAAGCTTATTATCTTTCTAAAGATGTACTGGAGAACTCTGTTGCAGGATTCTACATACAACCTTTAATGGTTCCTTTAGAGGCACAAGCCCAAATATCCTTAAGGATTTAAGATGTTTTCCTAAGAGTGTAGTGGAGTGGTCATTTAGCAACGATGGACTAAATGCATCCATTACTGGGGTAATATACACCTCTGAAAAAACTCTCTCTCTGGGGAAAATACAGATGCCTGACAAGGACGGTCCCAGAAATTGAATACCAATAGCAACATTCACAAAGCATTGGTTTTTATATAAAAACGGTCTGTAGTAATGAGTGTATATTAACCAGACTCACCACAATAACTCATATCATCCAGTTCAACACCACTGATATACTGATGCCCAATTGTCCATGTAGGATTATTTTACAGCAGACAAAATAACCGCTCTGGTAATATTTAGTCACTTTCACTGGCAGCAATCCATTTCACATTGAAACTTTGTCAGTTTGAACAGTAATATACTGTAAGCCTTTTAAGCGCGGTTTGCGGGCGTTGGAGTTTTTTAATAAATGCCACAATAAGGCAGCAGGTCTTGTAAAGGAATGGCCACAGTAGCATCGAAAAATGTTCCTGCACTCTTTACTTGCTTGTTTTTTCCGATTTGATTGTGTGATCCTGAACAGGGGCCTATGGCAAGCCAGCTGCTTCGTACCACAGAACATCTGGCCACAGGCAGAGCAGACATAGCGTGTGGCCTCGGCATGCTGAACCTGATGCCGCAGCAGGTGCATGCGCAGATGGAAGGTTCTGCCACACTGGCATCTGTAAAGGCGTGGCCCACGGTGCTGGTAGCGGTGGCGTACACCCAGTGAGAACTGGCGTGACATAGCACCACACTGGCGGCATGGGAACACAGCCTTAGAACGCCAACTCTGGCGCATGCGCTTCTGCAAGGCCAGCTCCTTGCTCTGGTTCACATACATGGCCACTATTTTTAAAGGCCCTGGGGATAAAGGAAGGATCTGCGTCGATGGAGAATACCTACAAATATCCAGGAAGGAAACACTGGATTTAGGGAGTTGTTCTGTTTGAGATGGGATAGACACTGAGCTAGAGACTTGATGGAGAAAAGGATGAGTTAAGTGAACTGCAGATGTTGGTTGCTGCTGAGGCAGGACGCTTGTCGTCAGATCTTCACTGCCTGCCGGAGTGTCGGGCACCAATTTAGTCTGCAATGGAGTTAAATCCTGAATCTGTCCACTTTTTGTCTGAGTAACTGTAGAAATGGGTGTCTGGTGTCCCTGGCTCTTTGATGAAAGAAGAACTTGTGTAGTAGTTGTAGTAGTAGTAGTAGTAGAAGAAGAAGAAGAGGAAGAAGTAGTTCGAGTCACCTCTTTGGCCTGTAACAGACTTAAAACTTGTACCTGTCCAATTTGTTTCTCAGTACCTGTAGAAATGGGAATCTTCACTTGTCCTTGGCCTCCATTTGAGGTGCAACATGTCACCTTGTTTTTCTGGGAACAACTTGTTGATCTGGTGGCTATGACTTGAACTGGGGTCTTTTGTATGGCTGAGGTGGATGGACTGCTGGGCAATGAATGTGCTGTGGAATTCAACACAGTTCCAAGATTCTGAGGTGTATTCATAGTGTTGACTGTATGACAGCTGAGGGGATGCTTTGAAGAGTCCGCATCAGCAGGTGAGGGCACAACAGTCTTGAGCAGTAGCTCTTTTGAACTGTCTGAGACGTTGGACGAGGTTAATGATTTTCCACTGAACCCCGTGGCTTTGCTACAAGCATGTTGTATAAAAGTATTCTGGTTAGGAAATAGTTGCAGGCAACGTGCACACATATATTTAGCTAAAGGGTGCTTCTCTGCTTGATGAATCAGTAGCATCTGTTCAGTGCTGAACAGACTTCCACACAGAGAACATGTAAAAGCTTGTGTGCATGTGCACCGTGCCATAGAGTCTATAGTGTTAGGAACTTTGCTAAGGCCACAGCATGCACAGATCTGTAGGTATTTATATAAACTGGCTGCAGGATTTGAATTCTTAGAGCCTACAGACCTGAGTGGTTTCTGGTCAGTCTTTTCATCATTTTGTTTCTGACAAGCACTCCAACTTGTGCTTTTACAATCCTTGCCTGAAGTGTCATCATCAGTGCCTGTGGATATGCAAGATACTGTATCTGAGCACCGATTATTCTGAGATGTATATACCAAGTCATCTATGCTTGAAGTGTCACTGTCCTCATGGTCACGTCTCTGAATACATTCCATATATTCTCCTATCCCTGCATCCTCCGGAACAGGTTCAATTTCACAAAGGTTTTCCTCCACCGTCATTTTATACTCCAACCGTGATGATTCTAACATAGCTATGCTAGAGCACTGAGTTGTTTCTTTATCAGTCATAGTGACATTATTTCCATGATTATGGTTGTTCAGGATATTTTCTTCACTTGGGACCTGTTTAGAGAGAACAGTGTGATTTGCAAGGCTTTGCCTGGAGAAGTAAATGTGATCACTGGACACAAACTCATTCTTCTGTTCTTGATCCTGGTCACTTTCAGTACTTTCTGGGTCCTTAGTGCCTGTATGTATGTTTTCAGCGCTGGAGTTTATTACATTGATTGTAGTTTTACAAAGGAAACTGCACGCGTTAGGAACAGTTGCTTTATCTGCAAGGCATTGAAAGGAAAAGTAAGTATGATCATGTATGACTTTGCACGCAGTCTGATCATCCTCTGGGGTCCCCTGCTGGTCACCTTCAGTATATGAGTCTTTAGGGGATATTTCAGTGTCTGTTTTATTAATAAAAACAACCACATTATCATTGCTGGTATACATAACAACATTATTTGTTTTTTCTCTGATAGAACTGCATGTTTGTGTGGAGAAATAATTATGATCATGCAAGCTTCTGTTGACCATCTTATTATCCTCTGGAGTCTCTGTAATGTTTTCTTCTGTTTCCTCCATCTTTCCAACAACCACCTCCTCCTCTTCCTCCTTCACATAGTCTATTTCAACCTCCTCATTCTCAATTTTGACCTCCTCCACCTCCTCATCGAGTAGTGTCATTTTTGGACTCACTAGGGTCTTGTCGGTTTCCACAGTCCACTGCTTTGGTAGATGTTGCCCCATGTTGCAGCTTTTACAGAATATATGGTATTTTGGATGAGCATTTTTCAAATGCAAGGCCAGCGAGTTTATGTGGGAGAATTTCATTGGGCAAAAGCGGCAAAAAAACTCATCTGTGTACTTAATAAATTGCTCAGTCAGATGGTCCAAAAAAGTAAAATGTCCCCCACACAAACCGCACACAGCATCACTGAATCCTCTCGAAAAAGCCTCCTCCTCACTAGACACCTCCAGCTTTGGTACACACCAGGTCACTGTGCACTAAAACAAAAATAATCAAAACAAATCAATTTAAAGAAATATAAACATTTCTTAGACATGAACTTGTATAATATTCAAATTAACATGCACATCCTTTTAGTTATTTTGTGTAAATTCAGTTTGTTCCCACTTTAACAAGCAACTTACTTCATTCCGATCTTTAACTGTGTTTTCATCTCTCGCTCGTTCAGCACCGAATGCACACGCCATCTCTTTACAGGCGATCTCCATGGCAACGGCACCCCACTATGGAAACGAGAGTTTGGGAAGTTACTCAATTGTCCATGCACACGCCAAAAATATGTTCATACATAGATACATACAAAAGAAAAACATCATTTTAATCATTGGATGAATTAATTAATAATTATTCCGTGGGTCTAATGTTGGGTAAATGATCAATTTATCACTCCAGTGACCTCTAAAATAAAAAAAAAATTAAAAAAAAACGGAAACTCGTGAAAATTGTACCTTGCATTAATTCATCATCCAAATTCAAGTAGTTTGGCTGAGAGAAACATCGGAGTGCGCAATTTTAAAGAATAATATTGGGCCAACTACCGCATTTTGTAACTTTCTTAGCAAGCTAACCAACATGTCGAGGATTATGTCATCACCGCAGTTTTGCTTTGAAGCACTGATAAATCTGCATATTGGGAGCCTGTTAAACCTCTACTGCTTTAAAACGGTTATATTGTACTCGATATATCCCCAGTCTACTATATACATTGTATAATTGCATACAATTTCTCGACGCTACGTTTTTTTTTATCAACTCTTGCCGTGATAGAATGTGCGCAAGCGCAGGTCGTTCAATTAAACCCAAACGAGACGCTATTTCCGGTAAGTACTGCGCAAGCGCTGGTGCGTCAGTTAATTCAACCCGTTTTTCATACGAATAATGATCAGTTCCGTATTAAGTTTTTTGTTTACACAGCTACATCCAAACGTATAATACTTGTATTCTAAATATAATTAAACAATAATACAACTGGATGATCTCTTTCTTGCATAAAGCATTTTTATGAATTCTCTGACACACCAGTGTTGGAGAGTTAAAGTTTCAAGAGACATTATGCAGTGTCACTTCTACACAGGCCTATATGAAAAACGATAAAAAATGAAATTATTAGTCCTACATGCCACTTTTTTGTTTATTTCTTTAATCCCCTTTGCATTCTGAGGTATTAACTATACATACTTATATTACTTCCTTATACTTTATATTTTTATATCTATCTATCTATCTATCTATCTATATATATATATATATATATATATATATATATATATGGTGACTATCCACATTAAAACAACAAAAATCTGTAGATATTAATGAATGGTTGCTGCGCTTGAAAATGACGTCACCCGTTGTCTAGGGCGTTTGCGCGTCAACCAATTGTAAGTGTTTCCACGCCCACGAAAGTGTAGCCCCGCCCAAACTGTGTTCTGTAGCGGCTTCCTTTCTTCGCCAGTTTCTAGTGTCAATTCTTTGAAATACAAGGACGAAGCGCTGGCGCACTTTCATCTGAACAACTGTGAGAGAAACAGCTTAGTATATGTTAGTATTTAACTAGCTAAAACACAATATATATTTTATGGGAGGAAAAAAAAAAACTAAAATACGTACATGGTGTGGATTTGTAGTCAGGTCCAGTAAAGTTGAAATGAATCAATCCTTTAATTATCACTTTTCAAATCCTGGAAGCTGCTGAGAAAGTAATCCGAGTTGAAATGTCCCGATATGCGCTCATAGTTAATTTATGTCTGACATTCTCAGGGGAAAAATAAACTGCATCCACTTGTGTCTAATATTTGGGTGTTTTGGCAGGATCTGTAAAGAGCCACTTTCTTGTCGACATCCAACAACGTCAGTTTTTAGACGTGTTTGCTCCTCACACTGAGAAAGATGACTGTTTAATAATCTTATTTTTGTGTAAGTATAAAAAAAAGTATGTATAATTATTTAAAAATTAAAGTAGCACAAAAATCATAAAACTGGTGTGGTCAAACATCAATCCGTTCCTGTTTCCTTCGTACTGACTTCGTTTATGGACCCGGAAATACGTCACAAAACAAGGCTTGCTAGAGGATAGACTGAATTATCGATAGTACGCGCGCGCGCGCACACACACACAGGGTTACGTCATTAGCTACATCTACTGCACCTTGTATCTTTACTGATTATTACACCCCTCATATAGGTCACTTTGTACATACAAATTTACTGACTATTGCTTATGTTAAACACACTCAGGGGCCACCAGTGACCATTTGGGTGTCATTTGTGGGCCATTTCCAGCACAGCAGTGACCCTGAAGACATTGACGGCATCTCAACATACGCTATACAGCTATGAATACTTCAAGCACAGCAAATATGCTTGACCATTTTTGCAAGATTTTCAGACACAACTATACTGTTTGTATACACTCACTCACTGGCTGCTCATACAGATACTGGACAAGTGCTTCAGTTAATGTTCACTTCAAACATCGATCAGGAAAATAAATGATCTCAGTGACTGCAGCATGGATGTTGGTGCCAAACAGACTGGTTTGAGTATTTCAGAAACTGTTGATCTCGGGGGATTTCAGGCAAAACAGGCTCTATGGTTTGCAAAGAATGGTCACAAAAAAATCTTTGCTGGTGGCAAAGCCTTGTTGATGAGAGAGGGCAGAGGAAAATGGCCAGAATTGTTTTGAGTTGAAAAAGGTTACAGTTACTAAAATAACTACAGCTGTGATGAGGATAAAAGCATCTCATGTCAGAACACATCAAACCTTTTTGTGGATGGGTTACAACAGCAGAAGACCATGTCAGGATGCCCTGGAGTCTGAGGTTACCATGGGCACATGCTCACCTAAACTGAAGAACTAAAGATTGAAAAAACATTAGCTGGTCTAATAAATCATGATTATGGCTGCAACATGCAGATGGTAGGGTCAAAATTTGCCATCAACAGCATAAATCCATGGACTCAACCTCCCTTATTTCAATAGTTGAGGCTGGTGGTGAAGTAATGTAGTTTGGGGGAAGTTTCCCTGGCACATACTGGACCCCATAATACACATCAAGTGCTATCTAGAGCAAACCTATTTGAGTATTTGTTACTGATCAAATGCATCTCATTATGGACACCATGTACCCATCTTACAATAATACAGTTAAAAGGATAAGACACTGTAAATTGAATACATACATCAAATGTCCCTGCTGGACTGTTTCTCAATACAGCAGTGACATTAAAGTGTTCAATACCTTCAGCATTGTGGATGCAGCAGATACACTTATACTTCAGTCATTCTGATCACTGCATTTGTTCAACTTTTGTGATGTTTTATTAAACATACATTCTTTGTTCCATACAAACTAATCTTACAACCTACATTTTAAATTTGGTCATTTACAGGAAATAAATAGGTAACATAGTGGCACAGCAGGTAGCCATGCCACCTCACAGCTCCAGGGCTGGTAGTCTGACCCTGAGCTCGAGTTACTGTCTGTTTGGGAGTTTCTGGGGTTTTTTCCATGTTCACCCATTTCCTCCCATCATGCCAAGTAGGTGAATTGGCCAAGATAAAATGCAGTATAGTGTGTGTATGGTGCCCAGTGATAAACTGGCTTCCCATCCAGGGTAGGGGCTCTGGATCCACCATGATCTGGATCAGGTTGGAGCAGTTCATGTGAGTGAGTGCATGCAACATAAAAGGAAAAAAAGTCTCTTGCTGGAGAAAAGACTTTTGTGCTTTTCAGAGCTCAGCTCTTTGCCCTAAACCCCTGATGTAGACTGAAACTGATGGATCAAATCCTACACAGTCAGCAAGCTGGCAGAAGATCCAAAATTCTTGCTGTATTTCCTTATTTATGCTACAACAGAGTGTGTTCCTGTAGCTATTGTCTGAACAAGTGTTATAGTGAAGAGTCAGCTCTGTTCTAGTTGCTCATGGAGGACATGGCCTCAGACCCGCTCTGTATCAAAAGATAACAGCGTTGCCAAGCTTAAGTGTATGTAAAGCTGAGGGACTTTCTTCACAGCTGCCATTTCCAGATGTGTGTCCTGTCTGGTTTAGGACAGTAAGCGGCTGTATTCAGATAGCGCCGAGGATTTCTTTACCCCATCCCAAATCCTGGCAGCATAGTGGAACCTGTGCAGGAATAAACAATCCACATACATTAGCATAGACATAGACCACTACATCAGACGCCATTAAACCATAGAGAATGATAATTATAATGATATTAGAGAGAAAGACAGACTGCAGCAACATTAAGTGACAACTACATGTTTCTAGTAGCATTTGGTGTCACAGTTATTTGTACAAATCTATGAAATAGGGTATAATTTAGATTTTCATTTCATTCTGAATATTCTCAAATGGCTAAAAGAATTAAACTGTCTCAGTTATTAACTAAAAGATAAAGAACAAAAGAACAGCTGCTGGTAGAAGACCTCTGGACTGTGATATAGTTATTTACAAAACTAAAAAGAATTGTGGCAAGATCAAAATAATGAGGAAGATATTGAGTCTTAATAATAAAGTTACATTCATGACTACATTTAAGTTTAACAATACCAGCAGATCTTTACTCATCTGCATAAATCATGTCAGGCCAGAAATCTAAAATATTTATTTATGTTCATTGTTTGATTCTCTGGGGGGCACGGTGGCTTAGTGGTTAGCACGTTAGCCTCACACCTCCAGGGTTGGGGGTTCGATTCCCGCCTCCGCCGTGTGTGTGGAGTTTGCATGTTCTCCCTGTGCCTCGGGGGTTTCCTCCGGGTACTCCGGTTTCCTCCCCCGGTCCAAAGACATGCATTGTAGGTTGATTGGCATCTCTAAATTGTCCGTAGTGTGTGATTGCGTGAGTGAATGAGAGTGTGTGTGTGCCCTGCGATGGGTTGGCACTCCATTCAGGGTGTATCCTGCCTTGATGCCCAATGACGCCTGAGATAGGCACAGGCTCCCCGTGACCCGAGTATAGATTGGATAAGCGGTAGACAATGAATGAATGTTTGATTCTCTCAACTCACCAGTTTTTCTCAGTGAGGATGGTATGGGACAGTTGATTGCGTGGCATGGCCAGGACTTGGCTACGCAGTTTGGACACCAGCGAAGAAAAGCTTGGGTGGCCTTTGTAGCCAGGCAGCAGAGAGAAAAGAGGAGCAGATCCAGATCCTGGTATTCAAACACAACACACACATCAGCTAAAGGGTTTTAACACTGAGTTGGCCATATTCAGAAACCAAGGCTAGAAACAATCAATAGAGGAGATCAAAAGAAAGGTTTTAGAACCGTGAAAATCCTTATAAGAAACATTTACCAGCCACCCTTATCTACAGCAACATTTATCTCATTAAGAAACACAAGTAGTTGAGGGTTAAGGGCCTTGCTCAGGGGCCCAGCAGTGGTGGTGCTGTGATTCAAACTCACAACCTCCTGATCATTAGTCCAACACCGTAACCACTGAGCTACCACTGCCAATATGACAACATGGACAATCTGTTCACTCATATTACTGCCAAATATTCACCCATGTTCTAAGCACTTTCCAAGATAATGAATTAACACAAGTAAAAAAGAAAATAACAAAATTATTCAGACCTGCTCTTGTCAAAACTTCATCTCCATCATTCTCCAAAATTGGCAAAAGGAAGAGATTGACTTCATTTTCAAGGTAGTCCCGACCCAGACCAGGGAAAATATTACAGTCCAACATGGACAGCATGCCTAAGTATCAATATCACAACATCGTAGTCAGTGAGCAAAGCATCAAATAATAATAATTATTAATTATTATAAATATTTCAGAGGTCCAAGATATAGTTGCACATCATGTACATGTAAAATGAAACCTTAATAAAATTTCTGGAATGTAAAAGTAAATGATAACAGAAAACACTAACTAAAAATGCTTGGTAGAATATAACGGTTTGCTGAATTCAAGCTCTGTAAAGGCCACATTATCTAAACGTAAGAAGTACTAAGAAGCTTTCTGTACAAACCTTTATATTTCAGGTGAGAGTGAGCCATCAGTTTGTCCACAACCATGTGCATATCTTTCAGGTTTCGGGGACAAAAATCCTCCCTTCTTGCTTTGTTCTGCAAGAAAACTACAAAAAACACAGTCACTACAAATGTGCAGCCTGTATTTATCAAATGATGCCAATATGTAAGCCTTAAATATTTGCATCTGCATGCTACTCATTAGAATTTATTACATCTCTTCTTTATTATTCTCCAGGAGAAAAATATTACATATCGGAGTCATTTACTTATTTAAATAAATAGTTCCTTGGCAGAAACCTAGGCTTAATATTCTGGCAAGCACAGTCAGTCAGTCATTATTGGCTTTTCTTTTATAGGCGGATTAATCAATATAAAGTGGAGCTTTAAAGAATTTTTACAAGTAACGTAATGAGAGGACACTGAATACTGAGCAATGCATTTCTGACTTTTTGTCAATGGCACAAACACAACATGCTACATTAGAAACATTCTTACAAAGGATAGCGACTATGGCTGAGTCGCTTCCTACATGGGAATTTATATACACATTTGTGACTGTATTAATGTGCTTAACTAGCCAACTAGCTGGTAATGCTTTATGTCATGTTAGCTACCTTTTGTAATATCTGGTCAAAAAATAAATAAATAAAAAAAATCACAGCACTCAGCAGCTTTCACTTGCTTGGTGGGCTCGCTAATAAATGGATGATTCCCTTGAGCTCTATAGTTTATAGTCACGTTATAGTATATAGTCAGTTTTATCAGCCCAGAGCCTAATTTTATTGGTTGACAAAATGTGTTGGTGCATTCAAACTCTGAGTGCAAGAAGAACAATTCAAGAGCAGCAGTTATGCTAGGCAATCTTAACATGCCTGTAAAGCACTCTTTTTTGTGAAAGCAGGCTCAATCCGAATGCATCCACACATTTCTGCATGAGTAAAGGAAATCTCTTAGATCATGCACTTGAATGAAATGACCTGATCTTTGGCAGTAAAATAAGAACAAAGAGCTAACGAAGGCTTACTGAGGTGAGGATAGTATTCTGAGCCATCATCTGGTCCTGATGAACCAACGCTGTCGTGGCTGGCAGATGGAGTCGAAGGCTTCAACATCTCAGCGGTTTGTAGAAACCTGATTAGAAACAGAAAACAATTCAAAACCAAATGTATAGTTTATGGTATTCGTTCTCTATATAATATACAGCGATAACTGATCGTCAGCAAGCTTCCACTGAAAATAATTGGGATTTTTTTGTCCACAGGTTTATATTTATGTCAAATATGTCCGTATTAAGGGCCTTATTAAATGTCCCTGTTATTAAACAATAGCATATGTAAAAGAAGATTTAGAAATCTCAATAATTAGAAATGATCATTTGGGTTAGATGAAGTATTTTAATGGCATAACTGAAGCATTATACCATGTAAACAAGGATTACAGCATAAAAACAGCTTGCCTGTAGAGGTTGATGTCTGTGAACCAGTCCTGAACCACGATTACAACATGGCACACAGTGAAGAGAAAAGCAGCTATCTGGAGAGACTGAAGACATGCCAGGAGACGGTGAGTTAAGAAGCATACATGTGACACTGATCATACATTAATACAGCTGCTTTTGTATACAGCTTAAGATGCTTTCATTTAAGAAAAAAATTCAGCCTTTTTGCAAAACCCAAAGCAAGTACAACTGAGAAATAAGAAATAAATGAGGTGACATTTTCAAAATGACAGAAATATGAAGGCTATTTTATCTTATACTAAGGCTTTCACAGAAATTAATCACACACTCAGACATGAACAAAATTTTAAGTGTTCAGTTTTAGTACATTTCTTTTTTGTGCACCTTTTCTTTATTAATTATGAATGATAGCTATTACAGACTGACCTGCATCTCCACATACGTGTGTGGCAGGTTATACTCAGGTGGCAACTTGCGGTCATTATTGATGAGATGATCCAAGATCGAAGGACTTAAAATTGGCTGAAAGAGCATAGAGCAAGAAATTTCAATAACACAAACCACAGATAAGAAAAGCACACATCTACTCGCTGGCTGCTTTAATACAAACACCTGTACATTTATGCAATCAGCCAATCACGTAGCAACAGAGCAGTGCCTACATCCAAGCTGTTAAAGGTAAAGAGCTTTAAATAATGTTTACATAAAACATCAGAATGGGGGGAAAAAGAATGTATTTTCATTGACTTTGCCGTGGCATGGACATGGGTTCCGTTCTGTCAACCAAGAAAAGGAAGAGGAGGCTTGCGGCTACAGTGGGAGGCTCTTGTCCTGTATCTGCATGATTTTATGCATTGCATTGCTGCATCATGATTGGCTGATAGGGATAAATAGTAACTTAAGATTAAACCTTATCATTGTTTTCTATGTTTCTATAAATCTGTAAAGCTGCTTGCATTGTTGATTGTTGATTGATTAAGTGCATGATTAATCAGGTGTACAGGGGTTCCTATTAAAATCCCTGGTGGTCCAGCGGCAGGATCCGTGCTCCCCCAACCAAAACCCTGATTCGATTCCCAGGCAGGGAACTAACCCAGCCACTGAGAAGTTAACTCTCAGTACAAATCCCAAGCCCTGATAAAATGAGAGGGTTGCATCAGGAAGGGCATCCAGCGTAAAACCTGTGCCAAATCAAAATATGCGGACTGGATGACCCGCTGTGGAAGCGGCCGAATGACAGCAACAGGCGTTCCTATTAAAGTGACCACTGAGTGTAGCTCTGGCTTACTTACTGTTTAAAGCAGTACGTGAGATGTATAAAATATATCACATTTTCATTCTGGTCATCTTGATGTCATCAGAGAGGCTTCATCAAGACAAAATGAAGCTATTGTGCCACATGCTATAAAACTACTAGTAGTTAATCAAAGTGATAAATACGACAGCTGATGAATGAACATTGAATAAACATTTCACTACCCATTAAACCCCAAACCTGGTCTTGCACATTTCAGTGTTTCACTGCTCTCACACCTGATTCAACTAATCAACAGCCTGGGTTAACCTGGATGTATTATTGCAGAAAACATTAAAATAAGGTTCTCCTGAACAAAGGTATGGCAAAGTGGGTTTCTAATATTACAAGGAAAAGGCCAGTGTGGGTGCAGGCTTTCATTCCAATCAAGCAGGAGCTGCACCTGATTCCACCTGATTGATCAGTTAATCTTGGCTGTCAAAATCCTATGAGGTGTGACTTCTGCGTGACTGGAATGTAACCTGCACTCACGCTGACTAGATAAGATTGGACACCTCTGATATGATCAAAAAATGATAAATCCTCTCCAATGTCTAGTAAGAATTACCCCTGATAGGACTGATTCTAATAGGATTTCCATCTCATAATGACATAACCAGTAAACACTGGGGTCAGGGTGGGGTGGGGAGGTACAGCAAGTTAAACTGCAGTATAACTAATAGAAAAAAGCAAAGAATCCTGGATTTAACCTGTGTGTCCAGGAAGATCACTCTCTCTTGTGTAATATAGAAGTCGAGTCCAGTGGTTTGGTTGCCCCCTCTCTCTTTGATCTCCTGTGTCTGAGCCTTGAACACGTATGCCCTGCGCAGCACAAGGCACCAAATACGTAGTGAGACATGAAGAACTGTATTTTCAACGTGACCAGTATTATTCATTCATTCATTCATTGTCTACCGCTTATCCGATCTACTCTCGGGATGTGACCAGTATTAACGGTAACTAATTAGATTACTGTTGGATTAGAACAAATGAAACAGATTTTGAGAAAAGATACTGATAGAGGGAAAAATATCTATGCAGTGATGTTGCTACATCGAAGAACAGCACAGATGAAGTAACAACGAGCTGTTGTGACATATGGGATATGGGATATTGTGATATTGGGTATTCCTACACTGCACACATTATATTTGGTCTGGTTCAGATGAAACCATAGCTACTACTGACTATTTGGTTTAATATTAACCATTCGGTTAATCTGTTTAGTTACTAATAGCTACCTGGTGCCTTCTATTTAATTATAATTAGGGGTTTTAAGGATTAGGCAAGTTTGATGAACTGTACTTAAATATTTAGTTGACTACATTACAAAAGTGAACAACTTTCAGCCTTCTACCAGGCTAATTTAAATATAATTATTAGTTAAATGTGTTTTGGTTCCTTCAAAATATGTACTGACAGAGGACGCTCGAAATATAAACAGGCTGAATCCATGACTCATGTCTGAACACACTGCAAGGATTATTTTCTGGAATAAAAGCGGCAGGTCTGTAGTTGGATATACCAAAATGTGTGTGTTAGTCGTGGATCAAAAAAAAAATCATTTAAGGTATGATTGTTAACCTTAGAACGTCAAATGATCCAGGAAATTCCTTCGATTTTGCGACCCTTATTACATCACTGCATCTAATAGCCGTTCTATTTATATACATTTACTAGTTTTAACTTAAAATACAATATTCAGAATTGTTAACGCCTTCGTTTGTTTGCATTAATTCGATATCCAGCTGTATAATGTGTACTGTTTACCTTTGGTCTTCTTCAGGCATGTTGGCTGAGAGGAGAGACATGATGGTGGACTTTCCCATCCCCTGGAGCCCAATAACTCCCACAACCAGCATATCAGTCTGGTCTCGTAGATACTAAGACACAGAGAGACACAGCTAGCAATTAAGTATTGATATACGTTTGTTTAAAAATTAAAGTCTACTATAATAATATACTAATAAATAATACAACTGACCTTCATAAAACATAGATAAAATACCTCAGACCTTATTAAAAACAAAACCTCGCAAGCGGCAGCGATACAGGGTTAAATGGACCCTTACCTCCATAGCACTGTCACACCAATTCATCTGGTCATCCACTAGTTTAATGCTGTGCTTCATTCTCTCAGGGGGGAGGAGCTTCGTCTGGCCAATCACAGCTACCAGTGGAAAATGAAGGCAAATATTGAGAACAGCTTTTGTAATGTGACATACAGGAAAGCAGAAAGATAGACTGACACAGCAAGTCTAGAACTGTGTGAGTGACAGAAAGCAAGCATCTGACAGTAACTCACGATCAACAGCACAAGTGGATGCAGCCGAAGCCATTCCTCGATTCTGGATCTGATACACAGGCTGTGTTGGACGCTGACCTTCCCTCTCCAGCTTTGCTGCTCCTGAGCCAGACATTGGAAGAGCAGCATCTGGTGTGGTGCCCGGTTTGCCTCCTTCATCTCTAGCTTTTATCAGCATAATCGGCTTCTCTAACGTGGCACCACTGACAGCAGCACCCGTCTTTGCCTGAAAGAGCATATGTTCATTATGAAGACACAAGATAACTATCAGCACGAGGTTAAACACCCAGATTAAAGTATTGAGGGAAAATATAAGGAATATTCAAGTTATAACAAGAAATATTACAAACAGCATTTTATAGTGTTATATTATGTCATATGGCATTTTGGGCATCACCACCATATCCAAAGAATTAACTTTGTATTTTGTTTTTTTATTAATTAAAATCTGGGTCCGGGGGGCACGGTGGCTTAGTGGTTAGCACGTTTGCCTCACACCTCCAGGGTTGGGGGTTCGATTCCCGCCTCCACCATGTGTGTGTGGAGTTTGCATGTTCTCCCCGTGCCTCGGGGGTTTCCTCCGGGTACTCCGGTTTTCTCCCCCAGTCCAAAGACATGCATGGTAGGTTGATTGGCATCTCTAAATTGTCCGTAGTGTGTGATTGCGTGAGTGAATGAGAGTGTGTGTGTGCCCTGCGATGGGTTGGCACTCCGTCCAGGGTGTATCCTGCCTTGATGCCCTATGACGCCTGAGATAGGCACAGGCTCCCCGTGACCCGAGTGTAGTTCGGATAAGCGGCAGACAATGAATGAATGAAAATCTGGGTCCCTGATTTGATCCTGTGCTTGGGATACCGTCTGTGTGGCGCACAGAACATCTCCTTTGTACATGTGGGTTTCTTCCCCCTTCCAAACACGTCAGAATGTGGACTGGCCATTCTACACTCCCACTGTGTGTGTGTGTGTGTGTGTGTGTGTGTGTGTGTGTGTGTGCGTGTGCGTATTCTATACCCAGTATTCCCAGGATAGGATGTGTTTCCACTATGACCATGAACAGGATAATGCTTACTGTGGTGAACATCAATACATGCATTCAGGAAACAATTTCAAGTCTAACAAACGCTGCCTAACAAGCACCGAGACCCTATGTAGTGATGTCATTTCCAGGTTTCCTCTAGACTCACCCTTTCTCCAGGTGGTTTGGCCAGAATGATGGGAGTTTTCTGAAGAAGTGGACCTGATGGCTCCTCGCTTCCATCCTAAAAACACCGCGTAAAAAAACCCAAACTTACTGATTTAATCTAACGCTCTGATGTAATGATGGAGTCATCAAAATAAATAGGAACCCTACTCTCCGCTCCCGCGGGCCGTAGTCTCGATCACGACTCGGTCCGGAGAGATTTTGCCCAGGTGGTCCAGGCTCCCTTTCCCTCCGTCTGCGTCTCCTCCGGCCCTGTCCGTACATCCCGGGCTGGCTGTGTCCAGACTCCGACATTACTTACAAACTGTCAGAAATGCAACGGAATGAATCAGTCACACCTGGACTAATATACAAATCAATTAAAAACGTCATTTATATGACAAGACAGTTACTTACTTGATAGGCAGACGTCTAAACGTCTTCTTGTTCTCTGTATAGGTAGCCTACATAGGCTGTGTAATGTTATTTACGCTGTGCTCAATATCTCCACTAGAGTTATTCAAATTTTAACCATTAACAGGCTGGCTCATGCTACCTGTGCAGATCGCTGATGCTAATAAAAAATAAAGCTAAAAATTGTCACATTTCAATTTAAAAATTCAGCCATTTTAATATATACTTAAAGCATATTTAAATATGAATAACTTTTTAAAGCACAACCTTTAGTCTGTACATTAGCACGCTGATCTAGCCTGTGTGTGCTACGTTTTCCTGATCCGGGCAATATGCGAAGGACCAAAATAAAGAGATGGTCGTTAGGAAACATCGGCTTGGTGTTTTAGGTTCCGGAGGAGAAATTTTGTCCTGACAAGATCACAATTATTTGAATTAAGCATGCTGATATGTGGATTAGCTAAACTAAATTTTGTTGGTGTGTGTGTGTGTGTGTGTGTGTGCGTGCGTGTCTGCAGAGTGAATACATGAATGAATCCCGACTCTGAGTCAAATGAGTCAAAATTATTCGGCGTCATTGGCCAAAAAGATCCGATTCATTCAGCTCCCCAACGGACAACGTTTGCTATATTGTTTACCAATGACTGAGATTTTACTCTACCCTCTAATTGACGAAACGTTATTACTCTTCATTGATATTGCCACACACACATACATATATATATATATATATATATATATATATATATATATATATATATATATATATATATATATATATATATATATATATATATATTTTGTGCACTGACAAATACAGTACGGCTAATTCATTAGGTCTATCTATGATTGATTAGCTTCAATAATAGTGCTTGTGTTGTGTATGCATGCTAAAAGTCATAAAAAGAAAAGGTACAGTTGCTGTCTCAAGGACTGAAAGAATAATCTTATAGTATACAGTGTCAGTAATGTCAATCAGATAGTTTGAACTTATACTATATGTCTGTGGACACCTGACCATTATACAATTACACACCTGTGTTGTTCTTCTCCTTACGGTTGTATATGTCTTTGTATGCTGTAGCATTACAAATTACAGTCAGTGAAACTAAGGGGGATGAACCACTTACAGCATGGCAATGTCCCTGTGCACAAAGTGAGCTCCATGTTAGACAAGGTTTGCCAAGATTGGAATTGAAAATCTTGAGTGTCCGGCAGAGAGTCCTGACATCAACCCCGCTGGACACCTGTGGGAGACTACACCCCAGGCCTCACTAATGCTCTTGTCCTGAGCAAATCACCATATCCATGCTCTAAAATCTAGTAGAAAGCCTTCCAAGTAGCACACTTGGGTGTGATGGTCAGGTGTACTTTTTTTTTTATTTGCAAGGGTATGTATCACTTATGTATGTAATAAACCAACATGTGGACATTCTCACAAGCTGGACAATGTGAGGCAACTCAGAGCAAACTGCTGCAGTTCACTGTTACATGGCCCTCAGACCATCATGTCCTACCATAAGCTTGTTTTACAACATCCTTAGAACATCACATGACACAGTAACATGGTGTGAATGACAGTTATGCATCTCTCATGGCATGACAGCATTATAAACTGCTCTGATGTAGTAATGACTGCAAACTCTTGGCAAATGCTAGAGCATCACACATACTATCAAATACTAATGTCTACAAAGAGAAGTAGACGGAGTCTGTTTTTGTCTTTCGTGTTACATTCTTTTTCATTCACTCTATACTATTTCATACTGTCTGGTTATTTTTTAGACTCAGTAAAGATAAAGATGAAAATATTAAGTGAAGAATATGAAGCATAGGAGGGTTTATTGTTACCGTCTTTATAAAAACAGGCAGGGTTGTGTTGTCTTCTACAGGTGTCTATTACAGAGCACTGGCTTCATTACATTTACACTCAGCATGAAAAAAGTCAGTTCCTATTCCCATCTCACAGCAGTCCAAGACGAAATCAAGATGACTCACTCGGCCTTCTCATCCTCATGAGTCAACAGACAACTTGTCTGCAAGGTATTAGATGCACATTTTTTAATGCAGTAGTCATATTCAAACAGTCACAATAGTAACAAAGGCAATAATGTTAGTGTAATGTTTTTCTATAAATAAAATGCCATAGAAATGAAGAAATAGCCATTTTATGCATTTTTTTTTTAGATTACTTATAATCATTTTGTATTTATTTATTTATTTTTTTTAAAAAGGAATTCTAATCGGTACTATAATTTTTTGCTTAGCTTTAGATAAATAGTTTTGGAAATAAAGCAGAAAAATAATATCGACATTCTTGTAATATTAGTGAGATCTATTTTTCTAATGTCAGGGGTTTATTTCAGATTTTTCCCTTACCTGGTATGAGTGTACAGTTGTGCAGTTCATGCAGTTATGCAGCTTCAGAATGAAGAAAAAGTGTGATCAGGTGGGCTGCTTTGAGTATTTCAGAAACTGTTGATCTCCTGGGATTTTCACACAGAACAGTTTCTAGTGTTTATACATAATGGTGCAAAAACATCTTGTGTGAGGAGGATCTGCAGGCTCAAACATCTTGATGATGAAAGAAAACAGAGGAGAATGAACAGGCTGGTCTGAGGTGACAGGAAGTCTATAGTAACTCAAATAATCACTCTTTATATGCATGGTGAGCAGAAAAGTATCTCAGAACCTTGAGATAGATGAGCTACAACAGAGGAAGACCAGAGTCCACTTCTGTCAACCAAGAACAGGAATCTGAGGCTATAATGAGCTTCACCCAAACTGGACAGGCTGTAATAGGGGTGGAGGGGGTAGGTTCAAGATGTACTTGAATTTGGTTTTAATGAAGAACTTTAATTTTATAAAATTTATATACAAGGTTTCACAGGATTTCAGTCTGCACATACACCGATCAGGCATAACATTCTGAGCAGTGCCAGGTGAAGTGAATAACACTGATGATCTCCTCATCATGGCACCTGTTAGTGGGTGGGATATATTAGGCAGCAAGTGAACATTTTGTCCTCAAAGTTGATGTGTTAGAAGCAGGAGAAATGGGCAAGTGTAAGGATTTGAGCGAGTTTGTCAAGGGCCAAATTGTGATGGCTAGATGAGCAATTCCAAAACTGCAGCTCTTGTGGGGTGTTCCCGGTCTGCAGTGGTCAGTATCTAATAAAAGTGGTGCAAGGAAGGAACAGTGGTGAACCGGAGTCAGGGTCATGGACGGCCAAGGCTCACTGATGCACGTGGGGAGCGAAGGCTGGCCCGTGTGGTCTGATCCAACAGACGAGCTACTGTTGCCTAAATTGCTGAAGAAGTTAATACTGGTTCTGTGGGATGTGCTGGTCAAGCAAGTCCAATCTATGGATGCCCCACCTCACAACTTACAGGACTTAAAGGATCTGTACTAACATTTTGGTGCCAGATACCATAGCACACCTTCAGTGATCTAGTGGAGTCCATGCCTCGACGGGTCAGGGCTGTTTTGGCAGCAAAATGGGGACCAACACAATATTATGCTTGATCGGTGTATGTTTATATTTCTCTACTGCTTTGCACTTCTGGTTAGATGCTAACTGCATTTTGTTGCCATGTACCCATGTGCAATGACAAAGTTGAATCAAATCGAATCTCAAATTCTGACATTCATTATCTGGCATTATGTGGATTATGTATGATCAAAGTCGCTCATATCCAATGCTTGCCAAATTTGTCTGCTTCCAACACACCATCCTTAAGAACTAACTGTATCACTTGCTGCCTAATATATCCCACCACTTGACCGGTACCAATGTAACCAGATAATCAATGAATTTCACTTCACCGGTCATTGGTATAAAGAAAATGTGTGCTAATTACTATACTAAAAATGGTTAAGTGTGTAGCAGTTTTCAAAGAGAGGATTTTTCATGTGGAAGATGAGGCGTATTAGAAAAATACTCTAGCAGGTTCCCAGTTCAGAGAACTCATCCAATAATACATGCATATGTAAGGCACTGAAGGTTAATATGAAGCCAATACCACGATAAACTGTCAGACATCATACTGGGTTGTATGGAGATATTACATAATTCTTCAGACTGTTTCACCTCTATTCTATATCAAACTTCCTTCACTGTTAAAGTGAAAGCCCTGAGGTTCTCCTTTTTTTTTTTTTTTTTTCCATAAAAGACAAAACACAACAGAGTAACAATGGTAACTCTAATGGAGATCTTTTCAGAACAGGACAGATTCATGTTGGGCTAGAGCTACTGGATTTGTGGTGTATTTTCTTATTGTCCATCAGATGCTCGAAGACATGGAACTTTGCTGGTTTCTCCCAGCTTAATAAATGATTTTGACCTACATTTACATTAAAAAATAGTTATCTACATGATCACTTAGTGACAGTCAATTCTATTTATCACACTAATACAAGATTTTACTGAAGCTGAACGTCTAATCTAACAGATCATTTAATAAAGTCAATTCAGTATTTTATCTGTTTGAAAATTACTTAAACTTGGATATCATGTTGAGAAACTATTTCCTTAATTCTCCTTCAAAACTATCACTAACTTACAAGTACTATATCTAATGGCACAGGATTTTTGTTCATGCATTTTTCTTTCACCTTTCTGCATTCCAGTCATTGTCTCTCTTCTTTGGGGAATGCATTTAACATCTGATCTGAAAGGCTGCTTTAGCTGAAAACGCAGAAATCTGCATTCTTCAGATGAACCTGTATTGCCATAGCGACACGACCAAACCCGAACCCTTGGCTACATTCTAAACCTCCACCGGTGCTGTTTAATGAATAAAAAACATGGTGTCATTAGTGATGTCATCTTAAATTCATATGGATTAAAGATGATGTACAGACGTTTAACAGTTTTAAATAATAATAATGAAAAAAGGCAAACATATTAAAATGTTAAATTATTACTGTTTATTACACTTAGATGACATTACATACCCCACCCCCCACCCCCCCCAAACCCAAATAACATTTATGCTTGGTGTTTCATGTGAAAATAGCAAAGACATGAAAACAAAAATGCTAGCCGGCCCAACAATAACACCCCCACCCCCGTTAACTACTTCATAGCCACATGCAGTTCAGGCAAGTATCAAAAATTATCAAAGAAAAATAAAATAACAGGACAAAATAACTGTATATGCACGTAGGAATGCTTGATGCTCTGCTTGTGTAGTCTTACGGTATCAGTATCAAGCTTATGTGCTCTTTGATCTTAGGGGTCCTTTCTACCTCGTAATGTTAAAGAAGAGTAAAGAAAAGTGAAATATGAAGGTCACCCGCAACATAGAAAGAAAAAACCTGCCAGAGTGACAGTAAATGGAATGTTTTGTTGTTTTTTTTAATTAGCATGTGAAGCACATGATGTTTCTTTATTACCTTGACTGCCACACCTCCTCTGCTTAAAGATTAGGGCTGTTTTTTTGGTTTTTTTTATTTCTTTCTTTTTTATTTTTTTTTTTAAAGAACGCTTATAAAAATTGCAGCTGTGCATAATGAGTATGGCAAACACTCCAACTCCGGGACCAATGGACGTACAGGATATACAAATGTAAAAGACAGAACTTGGAGTTGAGAACTTGCCCTCGCCTACACACCGACACTAATGAGCTCACTAGCAGACGAGTGACACTCCCTACCTTCTCCCTCCCCCCCAAAAAGCTCCCCTCAACCTCCCTCCCTTTACCCCTACCTCCCTACAGACAGATCCCTGGGTGGATTAATGACTGACGAGGAAAACAAGCAAAGAAGAAGGAAAGGAAGAAAGAAAGGACGAACTAAAGGAGGCAGAAGCTGGATGATGTGGTATTCTCAGTGTGAATGGGATGATGTAAGCCAGATGTCAGGGGAAGGACTGATTGACAGCGGATCAGTTTTCTCTTCCTTCCTCGGTGTCCTCGGCATCGCCCTGGTTGTCTGAGGTCCACAGCTGAGGAGGGAAGAAAAATATTAACACCAAATACACTTGCACTAACACACTTTTTAACACAATTGGGTCACCTTCTCAGCAGGAATGAAATCTTGATTTCCTTCATGATTTGCATAATCAATTTCCAGTAAACCTTGCTGGCCAAATTAAATTAGTGATTAAATTTGGTCAGTCATGTGTGGATGGAGTGGCTGACTGCATAATTTCAAGTTTTAGCATGAAATATATTTATAAGATCTATAATATGAATATAATATAAAAGATCAGAAAACTCACTGTCAGGTTGTCTCGCAGCAGCTGCATGATCAGCGTGCTGTCTTTGTAAGATTCTTCATTGAGTGAATCAAGTTCTGCAATGGCCTCATCAAAAGCCTAAGAGGAAGGAAAAACAGAAAAATGTGTGTGGGGGGGAAAATGTGGCAACTTCATATACAGCCTCCTAAATGTTTTTGTTTTTTTTTTTGAAAAAATAACTCCGATGTGGCTTCCTGCCTCAACCTGATCATTTACATGAGCGGAGTCTCAAATAACCATGCGCTATGTACACTCACTGTCCACTTTATTAGGAACTCCTGTAGACTTGAAATGGAATCAGGGAATCATGTGGCAGCTGTGCATATAATCATAAAGATACAGGTCTTCACTTAATGTTCAAATCACACATCACAACGTGGATGCTGGTGCTAGTTTGAAGCCATGTGTTATTTCCAATCTTGAATGATAAATTTTACTATACTGTAAGTAAAACTACCAGGTCGGCATCGACTGCTGGTCTATATGCTGTGTGTTTCCAGAAGCAAAATCCCAAAAAGTCAGTGATGTGAAAAGAAATTCCAAGTCCACATCATATCAGGTGTGTTCGAGTCTCTTCAAGACGGCTTTGTCCATCGCCGTTTCATTATCAGTAAAACGTATTCAAGAAATTAATTGTTCACTCTTTCATGCATCTTATCTTGATTGGTATGCCAGCCCAACCACCTCAACCAAGGGAATGCTGTTTATTTTCAAAAAATTCGTGTGTGTAATGCCATTTTACATACAAAATGATGGCGGACAGAGAATGTGTAGAGCTGATTTTGCCCTTAGCACGTACTGTTTTGGCTAGCTTGCACGCCTGCTCCTGAGAGTTGAGGATTTCGTAGTAGAAGACGGAGAAGTTCAATGCCAGGCCCAGACGGATCGGGTGTGTAGGCTGCATCTCTGCCTTGCTGATCTCAAAAGCGTCGCTGTAGGCGTCTTGCGAGTTCATGATGATGGCTGAGAATTGATAAAGAAAACAGCTGACGCAATATAATTAAAAAACAACAAAAAATATGCAGGTAAGCATGATTTAAGAAATTATTTCTCCAAAAACTTGCACTGGTCTCGTTTTCATGATCTGACAAAGTAAAAGGATGGTAAAGCTGAGCTGAACGTTTGTTTGGTGGCACATCTGAGCTAGCTCATGTCCATGTTTTAATGCATTTCACACAGAGGTGTAAAAAACACAAACGATGCATTATATGCAAGTTATTTTGTAACCTATTCAAATGCATGAACTGGAATAGCAGCAGGTTTCCACGACTTGACAGCAACTTGTAAGAAGCTCAACTTAACTCGAGATATGTTAACTTCATACTAACTTTAAAGATGCAACACAATCTGTAAAATAGTGAAAGTCTTAGCCCAGTTATGCAAACACCATATTGTTTTCTTTAAGGTCTAATAATCTACAGTGGTTAGGAAAATTATTAGAA
The DNA here is from genome assembly GCA_033459395.1 of Hemibagrus guttatus. Taxonomy (NCBI): domain Eukaryota; kingdom Metazoa; phylum Chordata; class Actinopteri; order Siluriformes; family Bagridae; genus Hemibagrus; species Hemibagrus guttatus. Next base: position 27,656,264 of record JAUCMX010000003.1, on the reverse strand, counting down.
ATAAATAAACACACAGTCTTTCTGAGAAAGCTTGTAAATACAAAGAAACCACTAAAGAAATAGTTGCTGGTGTCATGTCGAGCTGGACACCAAACAGAAATAATTAGTCCATGTGCAGATGACTGCTTTCTTTCCTTTACACGCTAAGTGTTATGTAGATACACGACACAGATTTGATAACCAGTATTGCTATCGGACACCAGCAACAATAAAATGATGGGCAGGATATCAGGGAAAATATCAGATATCCAATTTTGTAGCACTTGGGAAATAAAATTTTGAAACTTTTTCCTTATTTTTCCATTTTTCTGTTTTCTGACTGATTTGTATCATTTAATTTACTTACAGATTTTTATTTATATAAATATATATATTATATATAAAATAGGTACACTATATTGCCAAAAGTTTTGGGACAACCCTTCAAATCATTGAATTCAGGTGTTGTTTTTCAGGGATTGGGCTCGGCCCCTTAGTTCCAGTGAAAGGAACTCTTAATGCTTCAGCATACCGAGACATTTTGGACAATTTCATGCTCCGAACTTTGTGGGAACAGTTTGGGGATAACCCCTTCCTGTTCCAACATGACTGCGCACCAGTGCACAAAGTAAGGTCCATAAAGACATGGATGAGCGAGTTTGGTGTGGAGGAACTTGACTGGCCTGCACAGAGTCGTGACCTCAACCTGATAGAACACCTTTGGGATGAATTAGAGCGGAGATTGCGAGCCAGGCCTTCTCGTCCAACATCAGTACCTGACTTCACAAATGCACTTCTAGAGGAATGCTCAAAAATTCCCATAAACACATTCCTAAACCTTGTGGAAAGCCTTCCCAGAAGAGTTGCTGTTACTCCTGCGAAATAAATTCATGTGCATGTAAAGGCAGAGGTCCCAAAACTTTTGGCAATATGGTATACATTTAAAATGTAAGAGATATTTATATAGCTTTAACCGTGAAGAACATGAATTTGTAGTTTGTTTGTTTTTTTCTTTAAGAAGAGTGTGTTACACACAAACACATTTATTTATTCATCCCCAGTAACTGCTATTCTACAAAACGAGTACTGGGTGTTTTTCAGCAACTCTCCAAAATCTGACAAAAATCCAAATGTAACCGAAGCCCTCAGAGGTTCACAATCTAACCGATAACACAGATATAGACAGAATGAAAGAAACAGCTCATTATTCGTCGCTCTGGCGAATACAATTGACTGTCTGTTTTATAAATGGATTAAATAACTAGCAGAACTTCCTCTATTCTCGGATGGATCAATGGTCTATACACTGGCTCATCAGATGATACCAGACATGTAACACAAATCTACTTGTAATTAAATTGTGTTAATCTCTGATATTTACTTTTTAGAGTAATTATTTTACGGAAAATAAACATTGCAAGTTGAATTTGACATGACAAGCCAAGGGGTAATAAATAAATAAATAAACAAACAAAAACAAATAAGGTATCTGGATTAACAAGATACAAAAGCCTGACTGCAATAACACTTTAAACTCATGCTCGTCTCTATTCACCAAGGAGAATCCAGTAACTCTGTTCTTTAATTTCAGGCTATAATAGTTTGGAGCGAGGAACACATAGCTGCTTGATAAACTTTGAACCGTGTCAGAAGTGAACAGCCATGCTCATTTGAAATGTTCTCAATGCTTCAGTGCCACGTGATGTCCCATAAACTTCCTGGCACAAGAAGGCAGTTAGTCTGTGACTCTCCATATGCACAAAGAGACTAGATGATTCAACATGATTCATCCCTCGACACTACTGGAAGCCAGAAACTGGAATCGCACCATTACAGTTCCTTTTTTTTTTTTTTTTTTTTGCATCAAAGCTCTGGTCATTACATGAATACGCTCATAAACACATGTACATCATTTAAAAATGCTTATTTTCCACCCGAAGTTTTGGCCTTTCCTCATCTCTGAGGCAGCGTACACAAACATGAAGTGCGCCCCTGAGCTGGATAAATTTGTGCTGTGGTGTGGATGTGGAATCTGTAGATATTCATTTAAAAACTTTACTGAATAGCAGCAGGAATACAGTAGTTTAATGAATGGGTCTTAACCTTCTAAAACCTCTGTGCCTCATCACTTCCTCTCCATTGCCCGTGACTGTTCACGCAAAAGGAAATGGTTACACAAGTGGAAACCACAATGGCCCAAGGTAAGAGCTGTGTTAGGGCACTTCCATGGCTTCAGACTGCAAGCAAAGAGAAATAAAATCTATCATTTCTACAAATAAACAACTAGCGTTTTATTGAGAAAGGTTATGCTACTGCTTAACACTCACAGCTGTAATTTGCAGCACGGAAAAAATGAGAAGGGTGTGTTCAGCGCAGGATGACTAACGTGCCTTTTCAAAATGGGCTTTGCGCTTTCGCCCCAGGGAAAAATAAACTTTAAAAATGACAAGGTTCAGAACAGCCATGACCATGAGGTCGCAAACGCCGTTCATACATTGAAGCGAGACAGCTACTTCTTACACATGCTGACCTAGATTAGTTTACAGAGTTTCATCCGCCAGCCCTGTGCTATGAAGTCTAACCTCCTGTTCAGTGCATGAGATCATGGAGGGACTGAGTGAGTGGCTTACAGTGCTTCTCGTCTCCCACGGCTACCTCGGCTAAGTAGCGGTAGTAATCGCCTTTCATTTTCAGGTAGAAGACTCTACTTTCGGCTGGGGTTGCCTTCGGGATCAGGTATTTGTCCAGAAGAACCTGAGAGACAAACACAGGGAGGAAGGAGTGAATAATGACATATGCCAAAACACACTTTATATCAAGATGTGTTTAAAGCTGGATCATGATCCTGAAATGTATCAATTTTTACCATGCTAGCTTTTAAGAATATTTCAATGAACATAAATCTCTGAAAAATCTAACCATGATGAACAAGAATAACAGCACTCGTGCCAGCATATTTGTTTCAAATACATTTTAGTAATGTGTGTTGACCAACACTTTTTTAAATGTGCAATGAATAAAAGGGTGAGTGTTTAAAATCTATAGAAACACAGTGCTTTTCCCCCCAAATACATCATTTCAGCTGTGGTTCTTGTTGCAGATTTTGGTGCACACTTTGGGGTGTTTTCTT
>JAUCMX010000003.1:27636161-27652655 GCA_033459395.1 Hemibagrus guttatus | reverse complement strand
CTCTCAAACACAGGGTTAGTGTGTATACGTGTCAAGAATTCTATATATTATGAACGAATGGTTTAAGATGTGTCCTAAGCTGGTCTGTCTGTAAACGATCTTCATTTACATACAATCTGATCCAACGTCCTGCTCATACAGGCAGCGGGGAATAGTGTCAACGTTACTATAACAACAAGGAGGGTACGAGTCCAGACCGTTTGTTCAAGCTTTTTAATCGTACTGCTTGTTTTTTTACAAAGTTTATTATTTTCATCAAAGCAAAGCCACGTCCAAGTGTTATTAGTAACAGCAACAAAAATACTGAGCAGCTATATTTTGCTCAGAAAGTCTTTAATATCTGGGATACGGATGGTCTGGTTGGCGGCCTTTAATCATCTGCTGATGTTAACCACATTAATAACTACACAAGAATCAGTTCACAAGTCACATCTGCCTCGGGATGTTAGCTTGAAGCCACTGCTCATCCAACCAAGATCACAATTATTTGAAAAGAAAAACCATGTTTTCATACACAAAGAACACATCATGACTCAAACACACACGTGCAGAATGCACACACACATTCCAATAACAATATAAGACTCGAACCTTGACATGACTCTTATTCTTCTCTTTATGTATTAAAAAGAAATAATTATCCATACTATTCGATAGAACAGAATAAAAACTGGCCTCAGTCAGTTAACATGAATGGTTTTCATTGCGACTGAGCTAACAGTCATATTATTAACAGATTAATAAGCTACATGTAAAAATATCTACTGAGCAATCTCAAGCAGAAGAAAGGAAGCAAATGTTGCTAATCTAAACAAATATCACGGTCTGGAAAGTTCCGAATGCAGACAAACACAACAAATAAAATGACCAGACATGAGCTTGAATCTTCTGTCGGTCTGACATGTTCTAGCAGGCTAAACCTAGGTATAAACACAAATCACATATGTGCCCCAACATATTCCACACTTTATAGGGATTTCTGGAGAACAGATACATGACTATGAGGAGGCAGTGATTAAGGGTTAAAGGGCTTCTGGGTCTCATATAGTGCACACAACATGACTTGTATACAACATGTATACATCTTTATTGCTGCATATATATGGGGCGGTGGTAGTTCAAGTGGTTAAGGCTCGGGGACATTGACTAGAAGATTGGGGTTCAAGACCCAGCAACGCCAAGCTGCCACCGTTGGGCCCTTGAGCAAGGCCCCAACCCACCCTGCTCCAGGGGCGCCACATCATGGCTGACCCTGCGTTTTGACCCAAATCCTCGAGGACGGGATATGCGAAGAAAGAATTTCACTATGCAGTAATGTATATGTGACAACTAAAAAGACTTAACTTAATATTGCATATTTGAATCACTTCATGTTTTTTTTAACAATGATTTGAGCATGATATGATTAACAATTTCTAACATACACAAAATTGTGTTTGCAATTTGCCCTCGCTCTCCCATACAAATAGACGGATGGTAAACTGGACTGCGCATGACAGCAGATGAATCTGAATTTGTCTCCGAATCTCGTTGTTATTTCTAATCACTGGACTTCCTTCTAGTCGCAGAAGGGTTCACACACTACACCATTCATTCATTCATTGTCTACCGCTTATTCGATCTATTCTCGGGTCACGGGGAGCCTGTGCCTATCTCAGGCGTCATTGGGCATCAAGGCAGGATACACCCTGGACGGAGTGCCAACCCATCGCAGGACACATACACTCTCTTATTTACTCACGTAATCACACACTACGGACAATTTAGAGATGCCAATCAACCTACAATGCATGTCTTTGGACCGGGGGAGGAAACCGGAGTACCCGGAGGAAACCCCTGAGGCACGGGGAAAACATGCAAAATCCACACACACATGGCGGATGCGAGAATCGAACCCTCAACCCTGGAGGTGTGAGGCAAAACGTGCTAACCACTAAGCCACCGTGCCCCCCTACACCATTCATAAGGGAGAAAATTAAATATCCTTGAAAATATCAGAGCCTTGACGATCAATCGCATAACTGAGAAAATCATGTCACTGAACTGTGCACATTACACAAACAGGTGTCACATGTGCATACAAAACAAATAGCTGCCAAGCTTATGGTTGTAGTCAGTGTAAGTTTCAAAATTAGTCTAAGAAACTAAGAAATCAGGACTTTAATGATAAAAAGAATTCGAACCCCACAGCTTCCTGATAACTTTTAAATACTTATCTTTGGATACCAGTGTCCACCAAATGAATAAATGCAGATGTAGTTTTCTTTATCCCACCTTTTTAAGGCAAGTGTTCACCTGTGGACTGCTCTCACCCACTGAGGACACTTGTGTCTGGGACAAATGAGATCGAGGCTAATCTGATAGGCTTGGCTGAAGAAATTCGCTGCTCAGGAGCACTAATTCGAGTAATGTCTTATGAAGATTATCACCTTCCATTACTATGGAATGAGTAAAGAGGTGGCCTGACGCACTGCCACCTGCTCTTTCTTAAGCACATTCATTTTTACTATTGTTTCTGTCCAAACCCTGAGTTCTCCTGGGCCAAAGTAAAGCGTGATATTAGGCACGTACTTATAGACAGCCACGTTATATGCAAAGAATAAAACATGATGACATGCTGTTATAAGAAATAATCACATCCCAAAGTGCTTGATTCTACTTATACCACAGCAATTAATTATTTCATTAAATACATAGTTATTTGACATTGTGGAATGTCAGTGAAACAAGCTAGTTCCTGTTATCACTTATGTTACAGAAGCAACAGGCGTTCATTCATTGAGTCACAACTGACTTTGTCTCTCTTTCGAAGGCAATAAATAAATTTTAGGGGACAAAAAAAACAAGCTTCTCTTGTAACCACCAAAAACTGGAAAGAACAAACTCAGAAGACTTTCTAATGCTGGAGATAAATCTCTCATTACAAAAAAACTACACAATTTTTTTCTTTCTTTATTTAAAACAGAAGTTTTTAATCCATACAAATCCCTATGCATGTTGTAAAAAAAAGAGGCCATTTAAATAAAGCTGTAAATTGCCTTGCAGTCAGCACCACTGTCAGAGCTGCTTTTAGAAAAATTAATCAACACCTTCAGACCAATCAGACTAAAGCGTTCAACAGCGTTGTGCTGAAGCGCACAGATTATTGTTAGCAATACATTTTATCATCGTGTGTTCCACTGGCTAGTGTTACCAAGGGTTAATTAGCCAGCTGGCTATTTTTGTTCACACACTCTTCAACGCAAGAACTAACTCTTCATACAACAACGTTTACCTGTGTTTGTGAGTGTTATATGCAGAAAAAATGTAAAATAATGACATTTAGTACACTGAATGCCTATTAAAAAATACACATTTTTGATACTATATGGAGAAACTGTTCAGCGGTTATTTTGCTATAATAATGTAAAATCACCACTTGTGTAATTGTTATGTGTACATTTTGAAACGCTTCAGTGATATTAAGAAGGAAACGATTTTTTCAACTATGGCCCCATGTGGAGTATTTTGCAATAAATAATCCACGAGATCTTGATCTGTTTTGTCTACAAAAAGCTTTCTCGGGGGTGGGGGTGGGGGGTTGTAACTGTCACCCTTACCAGCACATCATTGCAGATCTCCTTCAGCTCCTTCTCGATCTTCTCACGATACTCCTTGGCCATCTGCTGCTTCTTCTCGCTGCCTTCGGTCTTCTGCTCGATGCTGGAGACGACCCTCCAGGAGGAGCGGCGTGCTCCCACTACGTTCTTGTACGCCACCGAGAGCAGGTTGCGCTCCTCGTTTGAAAGCTCGATGCCACCCTCCGTCACCGCCTTCATGGCAGCAGCCATGTCATCATAACGCTCGGCCTGCTCAGCAAGCTTGGCCTTCTGCACTAGTTCCATTATGTCCATGGCTGCTCAGAGCTAGGAGGAAATTTATGCATCTTATTCCACACAGCTTTTTGCTCTTTAAGAGGCTTATGTGTTAGTTAGACCAGTTAACATTAGTTGTAAGTCTAAAATATGACGATTACTCTTGAACATTCCTAGAAATGTAATGTAACTATATCATCTATGCAGATGTAACAAATCTAACAGAGTCTGCAATCTGATAAAGTCAAGAGATATTTACAAAAAAAACAACAAATAGCTCCATTTTGAAAATGCGACACATCCAAGGGTCATTTTTCTCCACTGTATGTGAGATTAGCTGATGATATATAATAAGACACAGGCCTATTCCTGATACATTTGCATGCTGGTCACACATTTGCGCCAACTCACCAGCTCAATAGCAAATTCTTTCTGATCTTAAAATGGATGTGCTGGCACAATTAATTCACAGTGCACAGGAAGCACCAGGACTGATAAATTATTCATAATTATATGTATATTATAATATACCGCTGAATTACATAAATTAAAGCAACATCAGGGCAGTCAAGATTTTACTGAACAGTCCAATGCAATCACACATGTAGACCCAACTCACTGTTTCCTGAGATATTCTTTAAAAAAAAAAAAAAACATCAGAATCATTAAATTACATCAGAGAGGCTATGACATGCAAGCCAAAACATTTACAAAGAGGCCTGTTAAACACGTGTTTCCTTACTAATGTGATTTAACTCCTTCTGTATTGCACATTCTCTCATTTCCCTTTGCTCCATGTGCATTTTCTGATATCCTACGCTATTTAACAAATGCTGACGGACTAGGACATTGGAGGGGAGAAGGATTGCCTCAGTGACTGGATTAATTTAGGCTGTATCCCAATTGGCTGAGAATTCCCTACACAAGTGTCCTATATAAGGAATGAAATAATGGCTCCTATGACCCGTGTATTGCAGAGTATTTCCGATAAAGAGCCATGTGAGCCACCGATCTGCATTATCCAAAAGGTCAAACCCTTAACCGCACTCATTTACTAGATCAACTTTTACAACATTATTCAGGGATTCTTCTATATTATTCAGAGGAAAAGAGAAAAGCAAGGAATTTTTGGGGACCTGTGTTAAGTGACAGAAAGAAGTGCCACTGTTGTAATGATTTATTAAACTCTTATCATTGTGTGCATTTGTAGGTCTTTGTTAAACTATATCGCACGTATTTTTTTACTTTATTATCGTGACCTTATCAGAAAATGCGTAAAGCTGGGGTCTGTAATCTGACAGGCTGATCGTACGTCCAGAAAAAGCCTTTAGAATTAAAATATGAGAAGTAACTTTAATATCTGGAGTGGGCAAAAGTGCGCATGCGCGGAACGTCTGCCTAGGTAGGACAATTTGTCAGCACACCGGACTCATCTATGGTAAATTTTCCATCATCTTCAAGGCGTGTCGATTAAAAGTGCCATTTTTTCCTACATTATTTTTGCACTCCTCACTGCTCAGTTTATAAAAGAAATGACAAGTTAGCTAGAGCGAATTAACACGCACGTTTCAGTGAATCAAACATAAATAGGAGACATGCAGCATTTCTGGGGGAAATGTCATTCACGACGAACTTACAATGAAGTGGCATTAACATAGGAGGAAAAATGCGGATGTGCCTTTATTCCCCACCACACCCAGTTCTTCCCTCGGCTACTAATTGGCCCACTAGTTTTTTAAGCTCTAGACCACTAAAGCTAACGAATACCGAAGCTCGAAACATATCAATAATAGAGACGCGAAGCTGACTTCAAAGTGAAGCGGCATCATAACTAGCTTAGCCTTGAGATAAACAAGCACAGCATTACAAGGCTCCTCAGTGAAAAGCGCTTATCCTGCTTAGCGTAACGTCACCCCATTCACATCCCCAACTCAGCCGTATATTCACTCTCTCTCACATTATACAACCATTTTCAGCGTGTGTATTCACATTTATAAGAGCAAAAATAATATTCCATGGCTTCCGGACAAAGCCAGCTAGCTATAGAGCCTTATAACATAATGGATGCTTTCGTAATTTTAACCCGCTCGATTTCGGCAGCAGCAAGTTTGACATGTCTGCTCCTGCCCAATTTTATGCTCAATCTTAGAGTTGTACTTTCGGTTTTTTTTTGTTTTTTGCCTGACTACTTACTCGCCTGATTACGGCGATCGTTTTGTAGCGTTAATCGGGAACTGAATGGCACTGCTATAGCAGCGGAACGTAGCCAAATTGCATTATTGTGTCTTGTTGCTAGTGAGCCCTCTACCTCACTCAGCGGTCTCTCGGTTCAGCTTTACAACCATCTCACTATATGTCTCTTTTAATCCAACAATCATAAACTACATTTCTAGGTAAGTGAACATAAACAGATTGGTAGTCATTTTCAGTAGGTTAGCATCATCGCAATCAAGTTAACCAAGTCTATAGGCTATAACTAGCTAGCGACTGACTTACAAGCTGTTGTAGCTAATTTATGTCACATAATGGGACAGGGACAATCTGTAATCCTTGTGTTATGGATGCAGCGCTGAGGCAGTACATCAGGAGGAAATCAAGCTAAACATATGATAAAAATGTCCTACCTGGATGAGAGTGATGAATGAGGATGCTGTTGTTAAGCGAAAGCTGGCTAACTGCTGCGCACAGCTGATTCTCGTGGGGGTCAGTGGCGCTCGGCACGGGGTTTCCCTCCAATCACAGACCGGCCCCAGGGGCTGAGTAAGAGCCGGGCGCCATTACGTCAGCGGTAACCAAGGCAACGACTGATTTAGCAGCCTGTGTTTGAACAAGCAGTCCAAACGTACTACAATGTACCGTAGCTACTATATAGTACATACGGGTGACAGATTAAAGGGAATTAATGAGTGCTGAATAACACAGCTGCGTAGTACATGATAGCCCCAAGCAATTAAAATCCTACAATGTTCTGTCTCTGCAGAAAAATCCAGCTTAGTCTGACCAGTTAGTTACCAGCTGCCAAAACAAAGCCTGAGCTGATTAATCTAGAGCATCTCCAGCTAAATTCTTTCCCATCTTTCTTATTACCAATGGATCAATAATAACCAATTGATCAATAATTGTCTGAGATTTTCTAATTGCCTTACTGTTGTTTTCCCTGAAACATAACTACAATGCAGACAAGTCGGAAGTCAGAAGTCTTTCTGCAAGCATTTAGCACCTTGGAAAGATGGTCTACCAGTTTGACAAGCTCAGCCTGTGTTGTGTTATCTGCTAACTGGTCAGACTAAGCCAACAGGGATGGCATGTGAACCATACGAGCAGACCCAGTTGACCTCAGTTTTATATCAAGGAGAAGATCGATATTGAGACAGGACCAGATTTTGGACCAGAAATAATGCTTCAATTACAAGGGCTGTACAGCCAGACTGCATTTCAATAGGAACAGTGAAACAACATCTGTATTTAGATCTGTAAAGAGGTTTGTGGTTAAAAGTGGCTGTGATACTTATGTGTTAGCGTGCTAGGTATTGAAAAACAGAAGAATTATTCTTCAGGCTACGGAAAATGTCAGCGTATGACGTGATTAGCCTGTCAGCAAAAACAGTCTGTCCACAAGGGTGCAGATTACAGAGAGGACTGAGGGGAGGTCTGATTACTGCCCTGAATTTAAAGATGAATGTTTGGATGGGGTGGGGATTACTGGGGTTTTTTTTTATTGAAGAAAGACATGTGTCACTTCAGCGTGATTGACAAATCAATTCAGATTTTGCTTTGTCCCTGGAACTGTACTGGAGGAATGAACAAAATTACAGGACAATGTGACAGTGGTGCATAATATTATGAGCCATTATGGAATTATATTGCAAGAGCTTTTCCATAAATCAAGATAACCAGGGGATAAAAATTAGACTGACAGCCTGAAAAGAGGAGGAAGGGAAGAGAGACAAGAAACTATGTAAGAAATGTGTAACAAATGTTGGTCTATGATAGGGTATTACTTAATACCTATTCACACAGTAAGCCTTTAATCTGTCTGGTTTAAAATGACAATGAATGAATTTACTAACAATAAGAAGTAGGGCTTGAACAATATTAATGGTTTTCTGTGAACCAGAGTATCTTCTTTCATTTGCAAAGAGTATGGGTTTTAGTGGTTCTAGGGGGCATTGGTGGCTCAGTGGTAGGTTTCTCGCCTATCGTGCGGAAGGCCCGGCTTCAGTTCCCAGCCAATGCCTCAACCCCAGCCACTGGATGCAGTGCCGGTCCCAAGCCCATAAAAATGGGAGGGTTGCGTCAGGAAGGGCATCCGGCATAAAACATTTGCCAAGTTGTTGTGCGGACCAGTTGGTCCGCTGTGGCGACCCCGAACAGGGAGCAGCCGAAAGCAAATGGTTTTAGTGGTTCTTGCTTAGTCTTTAGCTCTTTAGACTTGAAACGTGTTTAGTTAGTAGTGAGTAGACCAGCTGATCATAAAGAGACGTGACAGACTTGGAACTAATTAAATACATATAGATAAAGTTGATGCTATAATTACAAATTTCAATTTAGAAAATACCATGCACTGTTAGAAAATTGTTTTTACTATAATTTCCAGGATAAATCCACCAAATATTACTATTAGAAGCAAAGTATTTTGGTTTTGAATATAGCTTTAAAATTGTAAATGGTTTTGCAATGTATAAAAATGTACTGAATTAACAATCAGAAATTCTTTTAAGAAATAAAAGGGGAAAAAATAGTTTGTTGAAGCACCTTTAGATTTTGTTTACACCATTCATTCAGTTTTTGAGTAAGACTCTATCAGAATGGCACATTTTAACATGTCAAGACTTGATATTTTCCTGCTGTTTCTTGTGAAATCATTCTAGATCCATCAGATTGTAAGGACATTTCTGCTTCAGGTCACACCAGAGATATTTAGGAGTCAGGTCTGTGCTCCTCATTGACGTTCTGTTGGTTAAACCAATCCTTTGTTGATTTTACTGTATGCTTTGGGTCCTTGTCATTCTGAAAGTTTCCACTTTACCTTACTAGCAGACACATGAAGGTTTTGCACTAATATTGAGTGATATTTGTAGCTATACATTATTCTTTCCACCTTGATAAAAGCAGCTCTGCATGATAAAAGGAAGATCTAAGGGTATTTTGGGTATGTTATTTATGTATGGTATGTAAGGTATGAAGTGTGGGTTTTTTTTTTTTTTTTGAATCATGAAATTATTATAACTTTTGGAATTGGTCTCATCAGACCCTAACACATTTGGTAACACATTGGTCTCATCAGTCCCACCAGCCATATGGTTTGGGGTGATTTAGTTATATTTATTGTGCGAAAGGGCTTCAGTCTAGCTTCCCAATCCCATATCCCAGACTTGTGAAGATATGAGATTGTTTTCATATGCAGAGAGAAATCAGTACATATCAGATATTGTTGCTGTGGGCCTCTTGGCAGCCTCCAAGAAGTACGTTTAGGTCTTGTCCTTTTATATATAATTTTGAAGGGAAGTCCTGCTCTTGATGATCTCCTTAACAATGTTCAATGGTATATCTAATGTTTAAGAAATCTGTTTGATATGTTTCTGTGACACCATGCATGCTGTATAAGCTCTAAGCTCTTTTTGGACCAGCAGTGAAACCAAAAAGATGTGAAAAAACTCCCACAGAAACAGCTGATCTTTTTTTTTTTTTTTGTCAGAATAATATAATTGATTATTGATACTTATTGATGATAATTGAACATGAGAGTGATGTGATTATACTTTATTATATGATCATACTTTATTTTTCCTATTTTTCCCTAAAATGTTTCAGATTGTTTTTCACTTAATTTGTATATGCTGTAATGTTTACACTGAGCCTAGGAAATGTTCTGAAATGGTTTCATTTAATTATTTTTTTTTTATCACAAATATACAAATGATATCAAACATCTGCAAAATTTCAACAGGGGTGTGTAGACTTTTTATAACCATCATATTTCTGTTTAGTTTTGACATTCCTCGATATTTATAACAAAATTTTAAAACGTTATTTATTTCAAATAAATTGACAAATTGACGTGAACAAAAAATAGCACTTACTCTGTAGTGTCTTGCCTTCATTATTAAACTTGCCTTATGTAGTGTATGTGCTGATTTCATATTAACCAGTTTACACACATCTTAATACTCTTATGCCATGCCTTTGTGGAGGTGGTAAAAAAAACCCCACATCGCTGGCAAAACTGGAGCACACAGGACACAGAGCTTGCTTGATAGAAGAGGAGCTATTTCTGCTCCTCCTTCAGTTCCATGGGGGAAAATGAGTCTATTTTTTTCACATTGTCACATGTCCTGCTCTCGCATGTGCAATCTTTAACCTATTTCAGGCAGATCTTATCAGCACTGGTGAGTGTGTATGGCTTGAAGTGCGATAAAATATGTAGAATCCCTGCTTACACAGCTAATTTGATCCAAATGAATTTTCTAACAAAGACAGGCAGATAGATAGATAGATAGATAGATAGATAGATAGATAGATAGATAGATAGATAGATAGATAGATAGATTTAATTGATTGGTCACATTAGAGAAGCTCTGTGCAGGACTACACTACACTGCTTCTCCCATTTCTCACATAAGCAAGCATGTTACGCAAGGCTGTGTACCTTGTATGACCAGTATGGCAAGGTATTTTTGCATAGACAGAAAGCCAAACCTCGGCTGAGAATTATAGTAGCGTCTTCAACTACACCGAGACCTCTACTCCAGAGCTTGGGGGTTGGGAAATCATACAGTCAAACTACCTTTGTGTGGATGAACCACCTTGAAGTGATACCAAAAAATCATTCATGCCAATCTAGTGCCATATTTAAAACAATAACAACAACAACAACAACAACAAAACCCTTATGTTTTCCACTTCTTGAGACATGTTGTGAGGATTTGTAATAGTCAGTTATCTTGATCTAGATAGGAATATCACATGACGCTAACCTTTGCATTCTGATGACCCTACAGTACTCTAGCACCCTGCAGTAGTTCTATGAGGGTTTAAAAGTTTTGACGCTCTTCTACACGGTCTCCTCGTTGTTTTCCATAGTCTTAATGGCTAATGCTGATCAAAGCAACAAGGAAATCCATTATATATTCCAGTATGTCTCAAACACAGTGAGATTTCCTTTTGTCCTTTTGACCTTCAGGAAACCAGCACTGCTACTCGTAGTTATTATTTTTCCAAAAATAATAAGAATAACAGTAATCTGAGGATATAACAGGCGTAGGCTAACAGACATCGGATGGTTGAAGATTAGACAAATGTCACAATAAATTGCTTGTTTTTTTCCTTCACCATTCTGTGTAAACTTTAGAGACCGATGTGTGTGAAAATCCCATGAGATCAGCAGTTTCTGAAATATTCAAGTTAGCCTGTCTTGCACCAACAATCATGCCATGGTCAAAGTCCTGGAGATCACATTTTTTTCCGCATTCTGATGTTTGATGTGATCATTAACTGAATACCTGCATGATTTTATGCATTGTACGGCTGCCAAACGATTGGCTGATTAGATAAGTGCATGGATGAGCATGAATGTTCCTATTAAAGTAGCCAGTGAGTGTATATTTCATTCACAGTAATGTGTTTAAAAATGCAAAAAACAAATAATAAAAAGACAACACAAGCATGATTTTTTTAGAAACTCTCAGTTGACACCAAGATCATATTTAGTGATTCTGAAGATGGACACAAGCCCTACTCTAGCATTTGTGATACATCCATGCCACATTGCTTGAACAATGCTTAAGCAGAGTAATTTATATTCATGAGCCAAAGATTACAGAATACGAGTTATGATTACACAGATTTAGAAGTTGTATGGATTTATTTGGTCTTTTGTCTTGATTAGATGAATCAAAATAATATGAATTATTACAGTTTCTTGCATGAGTCAAATTTGAAAACACTCTATATATTATACTCTTCCAGTATAATTTATAAATTCAGAAGATACATTTTAAAATTTATACCTAATGAACAAACCAAAGGCGACAACAGCAAGGAAAACTCCCAGGGACGATATGGGGAAGGAAGTTAGGGGCCCAGACATGTTCCAGCATGACAATGCCACAAAAGGAGGTTTATAAAAGCTTGGTTTGCCAAGGTTGAAGAGGTGGAAGAACTCGAGTGGCCTGCACAGAGCCCTAGCCTCAAACTCAGTGATCACTTTTAGAATGAATTGAGATGCCAACTGTGACCCAGGCCACCTCATCCGACATCAGGGTCCGACTTTATTAATGTTCTTGTGGCTGAATAAATAAATCCCCACAGAAACATTCCAAAACCTATAGGAAAACTTTCCCAGAATAGCTGTTATTATACAGTGGTGTGAAAACGTGTTGGCCCCCTTCCTGATTTCTTATTTTTTTGCATGTTTGTCACACTTTAATGTTTCAGATAATCAAACACATTTAAATATTAGTCAAAGATAACACAAGTAAACACATCATGCAGTTTTTAAATGAAGGTTTTTATTATTAAGGGAAAACAAAATCCAAAACTACATGGCCCTGTGTGAAAAAGTGTTTGGCCCCTAAGCCTAATAACAGGTTGGGTCACCTTTAGCAGCAACAACTTCTCCACTGTTCCATGTTTTTGCCATTTGTAGATAATGGCTCTCACTGTGGTTCGTGGCAGTCCCAAAGCTTTAGAAATGGCTTTATAACCTTTTCCAGACTGATAGATGGGTAAGTTTGTGACCTCAAGCTGAAGCGAACTTGGGTTCTGCTGCAGGACAATGATCCAAAACACACCAGCAAGTCCACCTCTGAATGGCTGAAGAAAAACAAAATGATGAGTTTGGAGTGGCCTAGTCAAAGTCCTGACCTCAATCCGACTGAGATGCTGTGGCATGACCTTAAAAAGGTGGTTCATGCTCGAAAACCCTCCAATGTGGCTGAATTACAACAATTCTGCAAAGATGAGTGGGCCAAAATTCCTCCACAGCGCTGTAACAGACTCATTGCAAGTTATGGAAAACGCTTGATTGCAGTTGTTGCTGTTAAGGGTGGCCCAACCTGTTATTAGGCTTAGGGGGCAAACACTTTTTCACACAGGGCCATGTAGTTTTGGATTTTGTTTTCCCTTAATAATAAAAACCTTCATTTAAAAACTGCATGATGTGTTTACTTGTGTTATCTTTGACTAATATTTAAATGTGTTTGATTATCTGAAACGTTAAAGTGTGACAAACATGCAAAAAAAAAAAGAAATCAGGAAGGGGGCCAACACTTTTTCACACCACTGTATATAGAGGAAACTCGATCTGGAATGCGGTGTTCAAAAAGCACATATGGATATGATTGGTCAGGTGTTCACAAACATTTGGCCATATAGTGTATCAGAAATCACCTTATAACAACTGTAGCATTAAAAAGTAAAGGTATGGGAGCAGAGGTCAAGATTTGTGCAATACATGTACCATACATTCCTGCCTACAGAAATGCCCCCAAATAAAACTGTATAGAATGTAACTGTACTTTTTGGTCTTTTATAATACCTCATGAATTCTTGACCGTTAGATCAATAGCTCAGAGGTGCAGACAGCAGGGAAAACCTCAAAATGTGCATGCAAAGGATCCCCAGAGTTGAAAAGTGTCCAGATATACCCTCTTCGGAAAAATAGTTCAATCTCCCAGTGTCTCTCTGGAGATCTTTGTAGAGGATTTTCTCTCTTCCCTTCAGGGAGAGTTCCAAGTCCCACTTAAAGCAGCAAAAGAATATGTCACTCAAAGAGAAACATGATTGAGAGACTTGTTTGCTTTGAGGTCATAAAAGTGACAGGAGGAATGTGCAGCCTAATGTTTTGACTTGCTTTTCCTTACACTAATTGATAATATCTCTTCATTGAAATCCTGAAAATCCAATTGGACAAAACAAATCAGATGTTCTTTTGACCTTTACCTCTTCCCAGTTTTTTTTTTTTATATGCTCACTCTGAATCGCGAACGAATCGGTTCTTTTCGTACGAGGCTTTTAAGCTAGTTGGGTGAATCCATTCTTTATAAAAAAGCTGCTATATGGTGAAAGGAAAATGCTATATATGCCTTTACTTAAAAATTATGCAGTGTCACATTTAAGAGACTATCTAACAATTAGCATTTAATTCAAATTCCTAATAACCAGCAATACATTTCGTGCAGGAGTGTGCTATTACTTACCAGAAAATATCGCCATCTAGCGACATCTTGACAGCCATTCAGCACTTTCATTAGAAATAAAACCTGGACTGTGAATTGGAAATGTGGCTTTAAATGGTTCTAATTTCCTACTTAGCCTACATAAAGTGTGGACTGAAATTGTGGTTGACATTGAAGCCTTTTTTATTTACTTTATAACTGTATGACATTTATAGATCTGAATGGTGAATCAAATGAATCGAAACAGTTCGTTCATTTAAACGGTTAGTTCAAAAGAGTCAAATCAATGAACTCTTCAACGGTGGCGCCATTTCAGAAGTTAGCAACATAGACTAAGCAGACTACGAAGTAAAACAAACAAACAAACAAAAAAAACAAGATAAAATGGGGAAATTAATGGTACTCTCGGTTTTGGTTGTAGCTGTAGCTGTACTGATTGGAGAGAGGTTTATTGCGCTAAGGTTGGTCCGCTTTGTTTTTAAATAAGAGTAGTGGCATAAAAAATGGTGAAAAATGCACGTCTTGTTCTTATAAGGAGTTTATCTGCTGTTGTTAGTCTAGTCTATAAGTAGAAGTATAGATGGACTTTATAACTTTATAGCAAGTTGTCCTGTATTGTAATTAAGGTCGCTCACAGCTGTAGCCATTTTTTTTTAACAGTCAAGAGCCAGCATGATAGTGTTAGGTTTGCACCAATTATAAAACTTTATATATGCCTCCAATGTTTGTTTCCTGCAGAAATACAATATTGGCTTTTAGAGAACTCACCCAAAATCACCTCCCTAACTGTGAACTGATAAAAGGAATAGGTAAGTGTTAAAATATCCACATCAAGTCAGTTTTACAGGGAATGCTTTAATTCCTCTGAAGCCAGCCAGATCAAGAATGTGGACCAAATGTGGTTTCTGTCAGTCATTATTAAAACCGACCCTCAACTTAGTACATACACAAAAGGTATTTGGAATAAAACTCTACTGGGAATGCTGCTGTAGGAAAGTAATCCACAACAGTACATCCCAGAGCGCTTTATTCCACTTATACCTCAACTATTTGAAGACGATTACAAATGTTATGACGTCTCCACCTCTTCCCTACTCTGATAGTTTAAGAATGAGTTGCTGAATGTTTGTAAGCTGCAGATAAGACTGGTTTAGATTTTGGAATGGATTCAAACTGGTTCAAGGTCACAGCATGGTCAAATGTCTGAAATTAGTTATTTCTTTAATGCATTTAATGCACTGACACTAGAGTCTGCTGGCAAAAAATATTAAGTAAATATCTCCATACATTTCCTTTTTAAATAACCCCTAGCTTATGTAGATTATCCACTGTGCAATTTCTTGTGAAGGAGTTCTTGTTGTATAGAATATAATGTATTAAAATGAGTTAATTAATAGTAACCTATGGTCTGAATTTCAGTCAGCTCTGCTGTTGTTGAAAATTCTAAAGTGTTCAACGGAATTGAGCATTTAGGAGTCCTGTGGTATACAGCTGAAGTCAAATATTTATACACACCTACTCAGTTTTTCACTACTGCACACTTTTTAAAGTGACCACAAATATCTTTTGGGTCATTTCTTTTTTTACACATCAGACATAATAAAAGTTGCTTTCGGCTGCTCCCTGTTTGGGGTCGCCCAAACTTGGCAAATGTTTTACGCCGGATGCCCTTCCTGACGCAACCATCCCATTTTTCCGGGCTTGGGACCGGCACTGCATCCAGTGGCTGGGGTTGAGGCATTGGCTGGAATCGAACCCGGGCCTTTTGCATGATAGGCGAGTAACCTACCACTGAGCCACCAATGCCCCACATCAGACATAATAATTGTCACAACTATTCTAGTGGGCCAAAGTCTTCTACACTCCAAGTTGACGGTCTCTTTAAGCAGTCTAGAAAATTGCAGAAATCGATGGAACAACTTTAGAGCCTTCTGACTGGTCAAGGGGGAAAATCCTCGCCAAGCCTTACAAAAACTGTTGAGCTTAATTCAGAGAGACATTGCCCTGGCCTTTATTCTAAGATTTACATAAAGAAAAGCCAGACTGACGTGTGCAGGTGATCATTAGTCTTTTGGAGGAGTGTTTATCAGGTCAGATGAAACAAACATGAAAATAAGCTTAATGTTAAGGCATTTTGCTGGGAGAGACATTGGTGCACTTATACAGGGCATCATGAGAAGGATGATCTCTAGACATACTGAAGCCAGAGAGTTAAAACTTGGGCACAAGTTTTAAATGTGTGGAAATTAAAGGGAAAAAAATGGCATTAGTTTAATTTGGCAGCTAACTTTAATCTATATTTCGGTCTATAGACTTGAAATGATAACAGCTAGCAAATAAATTTCCTCACTGAAAACTTCAGCATATCAACAGTTGCATGAAATATAATTACCAGATAACAAATATCAGTCTGTGATTTGCATTGTAGTTGGATGTACTGTGAAAGCCTCTGCTGTAAAAAC
>JAUCMX010000003.1:27538661-27631161 GCA_033459395.1 Hemibagrus guttatus | reverse complement strand
ATCAGTTATTGTTAGAATAAAATCCTCTCTTTTTGTATCTTTCCTTCGGTAAGCTATGCCCCATGTATTATGTACTCACTGTGTGACTTAACTTTCAAGTATGTAACCTTACTTATACCTTTGGGAATACACCTGACAACTGTGTTTTCATGATTAATCACCTTATAATTATCCTCTGAAGCATTTTCTGTAAAGAACTATCATTATACTCATTATTTACTACAACTGTCCAAATACTTATGAACATGCCCTGTGTGCATGCCTCCCTTGTGAAATGTGTGCTTGTTCTGCAAGAATGACCCTCCCACATGTGTGTGTGTATCACAGTATAAATACTTCTGTCCTTCTCATAATAAACCGGAGATATCTTGGTAAACTGAGACTCTAGTCTCTTTATTGGGATATCTCTCCAGGCCTGTCTTTTGCGGATCTTCAGCTGCTGGGTGCCGAGGTCTACTGTTTGACAACCTCTGAAAGAACTGATTTATCATTTTGTTCTAACAGTTATCATCAGTTAATATCATTTTGATGTAATATTTTAGTTCGGCATGACAGAAATCTCTTGCATTGAGTTTTATAATGGTTGAAGCATTTAAGCTCTTTGTATACATAATCAAGTTGCCTCAATTGTTTGATTTGTTATTTCCAGTAGTACATGCGTTCACCATCTTCTTAAAAGTTCAGTGGGTGCCACAGAATCTGTGCCTCTTAATATTCATTCACTGTCTACCGCTTATCTGATCTATACTCGGGTCACGGGGAGTCTGTGCCTATCTCAGGTGTCATTGGGCATCAAGGCAGGATACACCCTGGACGGAGTTGCCTCTTAATATATTCAATTCAATTTATTTGTATAGTGCTTTTAACAATGGACACTGTTAGTTAAATTATTTTAAATTAAATTATTTATCCCTAACATTTATCCCTAATAAGCAAGCCTGAGGCGACGGTAACAAGGAAAAAGAAACCTTGAGAGGAACCAGGCTCTGAAGGAAACACATCATTATCTGGGTGACAGCAAATAATGTAACTGTTGATAATGTCCTTTCTACAACAGAAACCAAGAGCTCTTGAGGAACTAATAGGTCAGTGTAGTTTCTGTATATATATAGCGATTGAAGAGAGTTTGATGTTAACCATCAGATTTGATTATTATGTTAGGTTGATTATTATTAAGGTTTTTAAGGTCTATTTTAGATTACTATTCAGTGTAGAATAGTATTATTCTGACACATATCAGAGCCCTTAATATGGCAAAATTCTCCATAAATATTGCATTGTAGCAAATTACCCAGTGCCCTGTTTCTGTTTTCTAGCCTACACTAATCGGTTGCCATGTCAATAGTCCAGGAGACACTTCTGTAGAGCTTTAAGTTTATTCATAGGTACATATTATCTAATCTAGTAAAATATAACCTCAGTATGTGCTTTATTCTGGCCAGGGTTGCAGTAGATCCTGGGCCAATTTCTTTTCAGAGAAACACGCAATGGGACAAGAATCCATGAGAGTGCACCATGCACACAAACTCAGAAACTTGATCACACCCTAGGGACAATTAATGTAGCCAATCCACCTGCTGGAATGTTTATAGGAGGTAGGAGGAGACCAGAGAACGTAGAGGAAATCCACTGCCAGAAACTCCACATTAACACTAACCCAAGTTGAATTAAAAGAATGTATTACAAAAAGGAAATAACAGACATTTGTATGTATATACATATGCAGTCATGTGAAAAAATTCGGACACCCCATATTCAGTTTCATTTATTAAGAAATGGCAACATGTCAATTTCTGATCTTGTTTTAATTTGTACCTGTGGATGAAAGTGATGTAATTGCATGTAAACAACAAAATATCACTGTTTTTAATTATTAAATAAAAGAAATCAACAAAACTGAGTATTTCACCTGAGGAAAAAGGTGAGGACACCCTATGTCCTAATAGCTAGTGTTTTCCACATTGGCTGAAATAACCTGAATAAGATGTTTCTTGTGGCCATCTACCAGTTTCTGACATCGACTGGAAGAAAGTTTCCCCCACTCCTCAATGCAGAATTCTTTCAGCTGTGTGATGTTTGAGGGGTTTCTTGCATGCACAGTCCGTTTCAAATCACCTCACAGGATCTCAATAGGATTTAGATCTGTGCTTTTTCCATTCCAGAATTCTCCATTTTTTACTTTTCAGCCAGTCCTTGGTGGATTTACTGGGATGTTTTGTGTCATTGCCATGTTACAAGGTTCAGTTCCACTTTAGCTTCAATTTTTTGACAGATGGTCTCACATGTTCCTCAAGCACCTTCTGATACAATGTAGAATTCATAATAGATTCTATGATGGTGAGCTGGCCAGGTCCTGCTGCCGAAAAGCATCCCCAAACCCTAACACTTCCACCTCCACGTTTCATAGTTGGTATGAGGTTCATTTGCTGAAATGCTGTATTCTCGGGTCACGGGGAGCCTGTGCCTATCTCAGGCATCATTGGGCATCAAGGCAGGATACACTCTGGACGGAGTGCCAACCCATCGCAGGGCACACACACACACACTCTCATTCACTCATGCAATCACACACTACAGACAATTTAGAGATGCCAATCAACCTACAATGCATGTCTTTGGACTGGGGGAGGAAACCAGAGTACCTGGAGGAAACCTCCGAGGCACGGGGAGAACATGCAAACTCCACACACACATGGCGGAGACAGGAATCGAACCCCCATGCTGTATTTGGTTTATGCCAAACATGCCCTGTTATGGTGTCCAAATAATTCAATTTTAGACTCATCTGTCCAAAAGCACGTTATTCCAGAAGTCTTGGCCTTTGTCTCTGATTTCTTTGGGGAAACTTCAGTCTTGCCCTCATGTTTTTTTTACACAGCAAAGGCTTTCTTCTTGCACACCTCCCATAATTAAAGTTGTGTAGTCTCTTTCTGATTGTAAATTCATGCACTTTGGCATAAACTGTAGCAAAAGCTTGCTGTAGGTCCCGTAATGATATTTTAGGGTTTTTGGAGACATCTTTAAGCATCATGTGGTCCGCTCTTGGGGTGAATTTGCCTGACCTGGCCATGTTTGCAGTTTTTTTAAATTTTTTGTTCTAGACAATGGAATGGCTGATTACAAATTCTTTTAAGATCATTTTATATCCCTTACCAGACTTATAAGCATCAACAATCTTCTTTCTGAAGGCCTCAGAGAGCTCTTTGGATCTCACCATGGTGATACCTCTCACTTCAACTATTAAGAGCAAATCAAGCTAAATGTCTGAGGTTTAAATAAGACAAGTTAGTTAGTTAGTTAGTTAGTTAGTTAGTTAAGACAAGCCTCCTTCAAAATGCTCTGTAACACTGTTCTAATCATTTGCACCTGATGTGATACACCTGTAGGTCATTTTACCCATTTTAAGTACAAATAAATGTGGGTGTCCCCTTACTTTTTCCTAACAAGAAACTGGATTTTTTTTAAAATTACATTTTACAGATCATTTAAAAAAAAAAGAAGACTTTTCTTTGGTTTTATTTGGTTAGTTATATTACTTGAATCTTTCAACATTGTTAAAATGAAGATCAAATGCCCATATGTTTAGAAAAAACACAGGCTTTCATGGGGTGTCCTAATTTTTCCACATGACTGTCTATTAAGTTTTATTACAACATGAATATTAAAAACAGCTGCATCAGATGTTTTCGGAGTGGTCGACAAAATTGGTACTTCTTACTATGCAAAGAAATGATATTGGCAATTACGTCACACCCTGCATTTCAATACAGCTTTAACATACTCTGTTCAACTTTGTGTCCTGATTCAACAATGATATCGTATATTTCACACAAGTGGCCACAGCACAAAAGACGGTGTGTATAGTGTAGTGATCGTTTTTCATCTGGGAATTTACATGGCCTGTTTTTACCCTCAAACTCTATCTTCAGCCTGTATATTTAAATGGTTTTGCAGGTTGTATAAAATCCAATTGGAAAATAAAGCAAATGCTGTATTTTTGAAATATTAGGCATTTATTGCTGTGTTTCTACTTAGCTACAAAATAGCTACATCTGGGAAATTCTGTCCCTGAAGTCAATAGTTAAATTTGTTTGATTTCACTCAGGCTGAAAAAGTGTTATTACAGCCCTTGAGATAGGGAAATTGATGAATCAGTATTAAACCGTATTGGAAAGCAGGAGATTCCGTATGAGAAGGTTTGTGAATCGGTGACAGTGTCTCTTTCAAATGCTTTAATTAAAATATCTTTTTCATTTTCTAGGAAATGGAGTCACTTTATTTTGTCCTGGCCTGTACTGTCTATCAGTCAGAGAATCAAGAGTAAATATATTACAGTCCAACATATGTGCTGCAGTGTGTTGTGCTTTTAAGTGTGTTGGCTGTAATCATAAACAAAGTCATAATCTTTGGGTTCTTTGGGTATAGGGGGTGGAACGTCAGGAATCTGGACATTCTCAAGGTCTAGGAGGCGGAGCTTAATCTCCATGGTAACCAGTGTGTCCATATCTGACTTGGTGAGCTCGCTTGTCATCTCTTTTCCCAATAGAGCATTCAAGCCATCTGTCCAGATGCAGTACTGATGAGCAATGAAGAGAATGTCAAAGATGAGACATTAGCCATATTTGAAAATTATCATGCAGCATTTCAGAGAAAAACAGTGGACTACATGTTGCATCAGTTTGTTTTTATATATTAGGTATTCCTTAACTACAGTGAAATGAATAGGGAAGGTATGTACACTATATGGCAGAAAGATTGTGGACACATGACCATAACACCCATCTGAGCTGTTTGGAAATCCTGTTGCAGATTTAGTCTCACCTTTACTGCTATAATACTCTTAAATCTTATAGGAAGTCTTTTCACTAATTTTTGGAGCATAGCTGTGGAGATTTGTGTCCCCTGGTGGTCTAGCGGCAGGACCATTGCTGTGGCCTGGGTTTGATTCCTGGGCAGGGAGCTAACCCAGCCACTGAGGGATTAACTCTCACAACCAGTCACAAACCAGGATAAAATGGGAAGGTTGCGTCAGGAAGGGCAGTTAGTGTAAAATCGGTGCCAAATCAGATACGTGGCGTAGACGATTCACTGCGATGGCCCCGAACAGAGAACAGCCGAAAGAACAATAACAACAGCTGCGGACATTTGGGATCATTCAACCACAAGCGTATTAGTGAGATCAGGCACTGGTGTTGAGGGAGGTTGATGTTGTTGTTGGTCTGGGGTGCTTGAAGTCAGGGCTTTACCATAGGTATCTGCAAACCATGTCTTCATGGAGCATGCTTAGTGCACAGGGACATTGTTTTAGGTCCAATTAAAGGAAACTGTAATACTACAGCAAATAAAGACATTCTATAAAATTGTGTCCTTCCAACATTGTGGCAACTGTTTGGGGAAGGAACACATATGGGTGTGATGTTCACGTGTCCACATACTTTTGGCCATTCAGTGTAAATTCAACTAAACTTAATGTTATTACCTCATACTTGTCTTGTGCAATGAAGTTCAAATATTCATCAGATTCATATAAAATGGAGAAAGCAAACTCAGGAACCTCCTACAGAACAGAAGGGCAATAATAAATTCACATTAGACCTCTGTGTCTGACCTCTAATCTTACCCCGCTGTGCCTATTAGCACTTTTTTCTGAAGGGATAGTGCTATGCCAGATGGCAGCCCTGTCAGTGTTGCATGTGTCCTCCAAAGCCACTTCCTGGGACAGCAAATTAACTTCTGAGGGTGTCTTGCTGTAAACTGTAAAGTCATACTTCAGGGTTTTTCTGAATTAGAAGAAACACTTCTGAATGGATGAGGGTACTGTAGCAAATTTCAAGTCTGTTCCAGATGTGGTTTGAGCATGACAGTGACTGTCTGGTCTAAAATCAATCTCCTAGAAACCATAGGTATTGAATTAACAGCTTAATAGCCTGTGATCACAGTCTGAGCTACTGGTATCCTATCCTCCAAATCTGAGAATAGCCTCCTTACAGCGGGAACATTACTGGGCTCTGTGGTGCTCAAGAGTCTTTTGGATTGCTGATTTCTCTTTATCATTACTAGCTTTGGATATGGTAAGTAATAAGTTAGTAATGTGATAAGCAACTAAGCCACAGAGTCCTACTTGTCTCCCAAAGATGGTAAGCACATTGCCTTGTTTCCCACTTCCACATTTGCTAGTTGTTGGAATGCCTTGAGGATTTTTCCCTGTAGCAGAGGTGATGTCCCAAATGGATGGTGAGATTTGGCACTTGCCCCTTGCACTGAATTGCCAACCGAGGTCTGTGACCAGCAGTCCCTTGTACCCCATTAAGTGTAATTTGTTCTTTGCACTTATTCTACACTATCTACCCTAAAGATGTATGAGGCAGTCATCACAATGTGCTGCAGAACCATAGATGACATCTTTCTAAATTCTTTTAGACTTATTAACATCTTTCTTAAGGAAACAAATCACCTCTATCTATCACAGTCTCCCAAAACCCAGTGAGGAAACCACACCTCGTGCTGAAGAGTCCCTTAAAGATCACCCTTATGCACCTCTTTGTGAAGCTCACTTGAAGAAGGTGTCTTTAAAATCTGCCTTATTGACAGCAATCTATTTGGGTTAAAGAGCTATTGAGCATGTACCGGCGATAAGCCTGCCTTGGGTACATTGGTGACCAGATTGATGATGTAATGTGGAGTTTCTTCACATTCACATGGTTATGTGTATAATTGGCATCATCACCTGCTGATTTGCATTTAGTGATGCTTACAGAAGTATAAAAAGAAATGCACACAGAAAGCAGAAAATGGCAAAAGAGCACAGCTATATACGGAGAGTGTTGTTGAAATGTCTACAACTATGCATCATTCACCTTTTACATCCGTCATCTTTCATTAAAAAGTATCTTCTTAAATAAAAATGGCCTTTTCATTGTGAAAACGTACCTTATTTTGCTTTAGCGCTCCTTTCTCCTTCACATGAGGACAATCTTTCCCAGTTATCACTGTCTTGATATCTGCTACTGTTACTGAACACAGACATGAGGAGGAAAATTCTGTAAGTACACACTCTATATAAAAAATAAGGGTTCTAATCTAAGGGTACTGTCTTGTTGGTGTGGTACCATTAAGAGTAAACATTTTTGTACATTCAGGACATATCTAGAAAGGTAAATGTAAAGTACTCTTTAACTCTTTTTGCCTGAAGCCTAAACGTGGAATTTGCACCTGTTTCAGTTGTGTCCATATTCAGCATTGACTTTCTTTGTCATGTCACACTCTACAGTGGTGTTTAATGACTTATATGAACATAGACACTCAGGGCTTTAAGAATGTCATTCATTCATTGTCTACCTCTTATCCGAACTATACTCGGGTCACGGGGAGCCTGTGCCTATCTCAGGCGTCATTGGGCATTAAGGCAGGATACACCCTGTATGGAGTGCCAACCCATCACAGGGCACACACACACTCTCATTCACACACTACGGACAATTTAGAGATGCTAATCAACCTACACTGCATGTCTTTGGACCGGGGGAGGAAACCGGAGTACCTGGAGGAAACCCCCGAGGCACGGGGAGAACATGCAAACTCCACACACACATGGGGGAGGTGGCAATCGAACCCAAAGCCCCGAATTTTAACCACTAAAATTCTGTGAAAGGTTATCCGACCGAAGGAAAACCAAACCACTCACACTGAAAGCCAACATAGTCCTGAATCATTTTATATCAGACTTGTGAAAATAAAACAATTCATTTGTTATACTGATTGAAAATCTTTGATAATTTTGATTAGTAAAATGCTAGTGCACTGGTAAGAAGGGTTAAATCTTTTGCCCTTAGATGTAAAGTGTCCAATTATATATTATATATATATATATATATATATATATATCATATATATATATATGATATATATATATATATATATATATATATAAGGTAAGAAAAATAAGGCTTTTTTCTAAAGAGTGTACAGACTATGTTTGCTTTTTTGTGTCACATTGCAGGGGATTTACACTGCATACTTAATGAAGAAGTTATTACTCAAAGAGTGCACCAAAGAGGCTCACATTTCTCTTGTAGAGATTCATGAGGGATTTGTCCCTGTGACAAATCCTCTACATCCCCATAGTGTAGTACTTTGTGATTAGGAGACAGTCGACAATACAAAAACTTATCTGAAATAGAGAGAAAGACAACACTGATGTAATCTTATTGTGTTATATATGGAACCTTAGCTTTAAGTACATGTGTCTATCTTATCTTTTAAACACCTCTGTCTTATCAGGAAATGATGAAGCGTGCTGGAGTTTGGTTGACAGGAAAAGTGGCTCACCTTGTCTGCGCCGAGCGCTGACCTTCCTGAAGCAGGCGCCCTCGCACAGCCGGTTCAGCCTCTGTTGTTTGATCAGCTCGGCCACCTCCGGCTGGAGCCTCTCACGCAGCTCCCTAAGACATAGCAATAAACACTATGTGGAGACACAGGTACTAACAGGGCACGTAAAACATTTGGAACATGTTGCTTGTTTTTTTAACTCATGTGATCCAAGAACAGGAATCTAAGTCTACAGTGGGAAGACTGGAAAAAGACCAGCCCCAGACTCCTTTTCTGGCGTGACAGAAGTGAAACCCAATGTGGTTTTCTGCTGGTGTTGCACATCCACCTCAAGGTTTGATGTGTTGTGCATTCTGGCCAAAACCAATCAGATCATTTTCTTTTGATTTCTCTCATCAAATAAAGTGTTTCTGCTTATAGAACTGTCTAGAGATCACACTTTTCCTCCATGCAGGTCAACATTACCTGAATCTGTATGTTTTTATGCATTGTGCCGATGTGGCTGATGTGATGATTACAGATGTTCCTTATAAAGTGGATAGTGAGTGTATTAATGTATAAACAGTAAGCAAGCCATAAGTAAAAAAACAAAACAAAAAAAACTGTCACTGTACAGAAAATGCACTAGTTGTATATGTAAATATCCCTACTATCAACATGGAGTAAGTATGAACATTGCAACCTTTTCAGTTTTTCATATGTCTGAATGCAAATAATCAGTGTGTTTGTTAATATGGCTTCAGAGCAGCATATGTATGATACAATTTATGATCTACATGAAAAATATTTAGTCTGTGCAGTATTTCAGAGTATTATCTGCCTCACACACACACACACACACACACACACACACACACACACACACACACACACACACACATACAGTGGGCCAAAAAAGTATTTAGTCAGCCACCAATTGTGCAAGTTCTCCCACTTAAAAAGATGAGAGAGGCCTGTACTTTTCATCATAGGTACAAAAAAATCATAGGAAAAAAAAAATCCAGAAAATCACATTGTCTGATTTTTAAAGAATTTATTTGCAAATTATGGTGGAAAATAAGTATTTGGTCACCTACAAAAAAGCAAGATTTCTGGCTCTCACAGACCTGTAACTTCTTCTTTAAGAGGCTCCTCTGTCCTCCACTCGTTACCTGTATTAATGGCACCTGTTTGAACTCGTTATCAGTATAAAAGACAC
Organism: Hemibagrus guttatus; assembly: GCA_033459395.1. Taxonomy (NCBI): domain Eukaryota; kingdom Metazoa; phylum Chordata; class Actinopteri; order Siluriformes; family Bagridae; genus Hemibagrus; species Hemibagrus guttatus. The sequence goes on along the minus strand of JAUCMX010000003.1, from coordinate 27,621,635 downwards.
CTGTCCACAACCTCAAACAGTCAGACTCCAAACTCCACTATGGCCAAGACCAAAGAGCTGTCAAAGGACACCAGAAACAAAATTGTAGACCTGCACCAGGCTGGGAAGACTGAATCTGCAATAGGTAAGCAGCTTGTTGTGAAGAAATCAACTGTGGGAGCAATTATTAGAAAATGGAAGACATACAAGACCACTGATAATCTCCCTCCATCTGGGGCTCCACGCAAGGTCTCACCCCGTGGGGTCAAAACGATCACAAGAATGGTGAGCAAAAATCCCAGAACCACACGGGGGGACCTAGTGAATGACCTGCAGAGAGCTGGGACCAAAGTAACAAAGGCTACCATCAGTAACACACTACGCCGCCAGGGACTCAATCCTGCAGTGCCAGACGTGTCCCCCTGCTTAAGCCAGTACATGTCCGGGCCCGTCTGAAGTCTGCTAGAGAGCATTTGGATGATCCAGAAGAGGATTGGGAGAATGTCATATGGTCAGATGAAACCAAAATAGAACTTTTTGGTAAAAACTCAACTTGTCGTGTTTGGAGGAGAAAGAATGCTGAGTTGCATCCAAAGAACACCATACCTACTGTGAAGCATGGGGGTGGAAACATCATGCTTTGGGGCTGTTTTTCTGCAAAGGGACCAGGACGACTGATCCGTGTAAAGGAAAGAATGAATGGGGCCATGTATCGTGAGATTTTGAGTAAAAACCTCCTTCCATCAGCAAGGGCATTGAAGATGAAACGTGGCTGGGTCTTTCAGCATGACAATGATCCCAAACACACCACCCGGGCAACGAAGGAGTGGCTTCGTAAGAAGCATTTCAAGGTCCTGGAGTGGCCTAGCCAGTGTCCAGATCTCAACCCCATAGAAAATCTTTGGAGGGAGTTGAAAATCCGTGTTGCCAAGCGACAGCCCCAAAACATCACTGCTCTAGAGGAGATCTGCATGGAGGAATGGGCCAAACTACCAGCAACAGTGTGTAAAAAACCTTGTGGCGACTTACAGAAAACTTTTGACCTCTGTCAAAAACAAAGTATTGAGATGAACTTTTGTTATTGACCAAATACTTATTTTCCACCATAACTTGCAAATAAATTCTTTTAAAATCAGACAATGTGATTTTCTGGATTTTTTTTTTCTCATTCTGTCTCTCATAGTTGAAGTGTACCTATGATGAAAATTACAGGCCTCTCTCATCTTTTTAAGTTGGAGAACTTGCACAATTGGTGGCTGACTAAATACTTTTTTGCCCCACTGTATACACACTGCTTGTTCTTCCTCACTTTTCACCCGAACTCTTTTGTCTCAGATGTTCTTCATTTAAACCAACAGAAGATTTTTATACATTTTTTGTAAATGTTCAGAAAATCTTCTACTTCTACCAGACTTACTTCATTTTTTCCCGAAATATAAACACAACTCTATTCTTCTGTACAGAAGTGTACTTTTTACTATGTAAAAAGTGAGCATATAGACATCTAATGTAAAATATCATAGATTGAACTGTTGACATGCGAAAGCTTTAGAACAGATGAGGAGGAAGTGCTTACTGCATTGTGTGTGACTTTAATACATCCTGTTTCATCATTTCCACCTTCAGTATAAGGGAATAACGGGAAAGCTTTAACTCTTATTGTTGTGGCCAGGAGAAGCTGATGTATCTCCAGCGTTCACCATCTAGGAACGTAAACAATAAACACCTTTTAATCAAGCACATAAGCATTCATATAAATTTATACAGTATGTATATTAATGTTTTTAAATATTAGCTAGGAGAAAGACATTTTGGTGTATTCACTGGAGCTTAGCTTGCATTCTCTGTCTATAAATAGAATCTAAAAACCTAGGGGGTAAATGTGCCTTTGAATTTTAATTTCAATTAATTGAAGTGTTTAAGGGGGGCTTAGTGGTTAGCACATTTGCCTCACACCTCCAGGGTTGGGGGTTCGAATCCCGCCTCCGCTGTGTGTGTGGAGTTTGCATGTTCTCCCCGTGCCTCAGGGGTTTTCTCCTGGTGCTCTGGCTTCCTCCCCCGGTCCAAAGACATGCAGTGTAGGTTGATTGGCATGTAGTGTGTGATTGCGTGAATGAATGAGAGTGTGTGTGCCATGCGATGGGTTGGCACTCCGTCCAGGGTGTATCCTGCCTCGATGACCAATGACGCCTGAGATAGGCACAGGCTCCCCGTGACCCGAGAATAGATCGGATAAGCGGTAGACAATGAATGAATGAATGAAATGTTTAATTAACACTGTTGATGGTACTCTGCAGTGTACATTAACAATAATCCTTATAGGTGAGATCCAAGATGGTGGTCACTTAGTAGCACACAGCAACCACTAAGTATCCAAAATGGTGCTCTTTTCGTTTTCAGCCTTTCTCTTTAAATAAATAGGTTAATTGTAATCTTTAGCCATTAGTTCTGGGTTGTCTTATGTAGCTCAGTGACTTTATGTAGCAGCATTGTCCTGCAGGTACGTCGTTTCATTTAATTCTATACGGCATCAGCTATATATAGTTGAACATTAAAAGCCTCTGGACTTTACTTGACTTGGAAGTTTACTGTATTTTCTAAATATTTAAGCACTTCTTGCTGTTTTGAAAGGCTAAGGTGATAGAGGAGACAGAGGAGGAGCTATGGCTTAAAAGTATTTTTTCAAGACAGCATCAACGGTCTTAAGCATACTTGTGCATCACTGTGATCATCATTATCATCATCATCATCCATCATTTTCCATGTTCTCTGTACCTGAGCATAAATCCAGGAAGCATGAGTTAAAAAGTATATACCACGGCATCATGACATAATGTCACAGTTTTTGTTGTTATCTTATGCATTAGTAGCATTATTTGGTTTAGGAAAATTATTAGAACATATTTTAAAATGGATTATTCAAAATGACTCATCTTAATGATCAGGTTTTTTTTAAAATAATCATATAATAATCATCTATATCATATAATCCCAATTTCAATCTTTATATCAATATAAAATTTAGGACAGATACTGAAACAATATATACTGTAATGCTGTTTTATGGCTTTTATCAGATTTGTCACAATTTCTGCTGAATTTGCAATGAAATATCCCATTCCCTCCCCTAGAATATCAGCAATCTGGTAAGTTAAGCGTTATATTCAATCAATCAGTCCTTACTGACCCATGAGGAGGATCTGAGGTTGGAATTCTTCCAGCAATGTGCCACACCATTTTTTTTTTTTTTTTTGCTCAGTGTGTAGTAACTGATATTATGTCTAATCAAATCAAAAGAATCAAATCTTAGATGCAGTCTTAAACATGTATTTAGTTTAAATGATGAATAATTTTATTCTCAACTTGAAATATTATAGACAAGTGCACTGAAAAGAAAGAGACTAAAGAGAGTAAAGCAACAATAATAAATAAAAAATAAAGGTAAAAGCTCAAATAAAATGAAGTTTATTGTTCATATGCTTAGCTCTATTGTCATATACTTGGATCTATTTCTATACACAACCCAATCTCAAACATAACCGGAAATTTTCAGATGAAGTAGCTGTTTTTTTAAAAAAAATAAAAAATATAGCAATATAGTAATAGAACCTAATATAAATTCGGACTCTTTGCAATCGTCCTACAGTATGAGTGTCAGTCTGATCACATCTAAACAAATGAGAGTCAAATGAAAACAAATCAAGCGAGATGAAAAACAACCCACAAATATAATAATTTATCAAATAAGGATGGTTGAACACATGTGCCTTACTCCACATGTAGAAATATTGAATGCAGAAAAGGAGAAATGCAAAAGAAACATATTTAAATATCCTAAGTTTAAAAAGTGACTTTTAAGATTAAGAGTCAAATCTCTCATAAAGATTAGCACACACGTTTACTATAAATAATACGTTTAAATGGAAAAAAAAAATGAATCTGTTCCTATTTATAACTGTAAATGCAGTGTCAAAATAAAGCAAATATACCTGAGATGGCATCATGAATAGTGATTAATAAGGAGCATCATACGATTCTGCAGTGCATTAAAAAATAAATAAATAAAAAATGTAAATTATGCCAGCCTTGTGTATGGTGTTGTACTTACGTGCCAGTGATACAACCATTTCTGCTCAAGCACTGCAGCCACATGCATGTGAACTGAGAATCAGAGAAAGAGATTGAGTCCTAATCACAGCATGATGAGGGTACGAAAAAATAGCAGTAGGTAACGACTGTTTCAAAACACAAGCAAGGGAGAGGGTTGCTCCTCCTTGGCATACAGACACAGTTCTAATTGATAAGCATGCAGCTTTTGCTTATGTTTATATGAGCCGTGTCGATTGGATAGATGACTCAGTGTCTTCGCGCCATCGGCCAATGAACACCAAAATCCAGTCACATGGGTAGTGCACAAAGGAGAATGAGGAGAATAGATGGAGGGATGGGGGAAGGGATGAAGAGGAGAGGAGCAAAAGGCAGTGATTTCATTTGTAGGTAAGTTCATAGTGATGGGGAAAAGCAATTTAGCCCATGTATATGCATTCGTACATGCAATGAAAAAGCACACACACAGAACCACACACACACACACACACACACACACACATAGAACGCAAACAAATGCAAAACACAAACATCCCAAACTACACACATGCACGCAAATCAAAAGAAGCACAAGAATCTGTAACATGGTTATGCTTCATTGAGAGAAGGACCAGAGGTGCCACCATTATGATACTGTTGCCGTGGTAACCGGTTGTGTTAGCACTGAGCGTGTGCCAGTGTGACATAGTAGAAACTGCTCAGAGACTGAGTCTTAATCTCAAACTGGCTGAACAGATATGTTGAGCTGAGGACTGGGATTTTGGTAACAAAGGATGATCATTTTAGGATGATTTTAGAGTGTTACGTCTCTCAATGGAATGTATATGTGTGTCAGTCTATCCTATTCTATTCTCATTCAATGATATCTGTTTCATCCTGATCAGGGTTCCGGTGCATCCACCTTGTTTGTGCATCGCCTGATCCACTGCCTGTTCCTGGTTTTTGAATTTTGCTTAGTGTTTTGGATTTATTTTTTAATAAACACACTCTCTGCAGTGGTCGCTGTCTCTATCATCTTACTAGGCATCAATTGAACAGTCAGTTCTTGATGATGTGTTGGAAACCGGAAAAATGGGTCACTGGGTCACTCAGATTCCCCAGATTCTCAAGCAACATAACATTAAATCCCCCTGCATAACATTGTGCAAATCCCGCATTGTGCTGCCAAAACAGCTCTGTCCCATCGAGTCATGGACTGAAGGTGTGCTGTGGTACCTGGCACCAAGGTGTTAGCAGCAGATCTTTTAAGTCCTGTAAGGTGTGTGGTGAGATCTCCAAGGATTGGACTTGCTTGTTCATCGCATGCCACAGATTGAGATCAGATAGAGATCTGTGGAATTTGAAAGTCAAGTCAACACCTTAAACCGTTTCCATGAAGGGGACTACTTGGTCTGTACCAATGCCAGAACATCGCCCAGAGCACCACACTGACTTGACTTTTTCCTATAGTGCATCCTGGTGCAATGTCTTCCCCAGGAAAGTGATGCACATGCACCTGACCATCCTGATTATGTAAAAGAGAACATGATTCATCAGACCAAGCCACCTTTTTTCCATTGCTCCATGCTCCATTTCTGATGCTCACTTGCTCTTTGTATGTCCTTTCAGCAGAGGACAAGGATCAGCATGGGCACTCTGCTGCTCCACAGACCCAGACACATCAAGCTGTGATGCACTGTGTGTTCTGACACCTTTCTATCATAGCCAGCATTAACCTTTTTTTTTTTTTTAGCAATTTGTTCTACAGTAGCTCTTCTGTGGGATCAGACCAGATGGGCTAGCCTTCACTCCCCATGAGCATCAGTGAGTCTTCGGCACCCATGACTCTGTCCCTGGTTCATCGCTTGTCCTTCCTTGGAACACTTTTTGTAGTTATGAACCACTGCATACCAGAAACACACCACAAGACCTGCTGTTTTGGAAATCACAAATTTGGCCATTGTCAAAATCACTCAGGTCCTTTTCCTGCTTCAAAAGTCAAATGACTCTTCATTAGTTGTCTAATATTATTATTAGAACAATCAAGAAATTTAAAACAAGAGCTATAAGAAACCTCTCTGGAAGTGGTTGCAATTGTAATTTGACCCAACACAGATAAGAAGATAAGCCCTCCTCCCCACCCTGACCCTATTCTCCCATCCTCCATGATCTTAGCTCCGATTCAGTGGAACTTGATGGAAGAGATCCGGAGGGCACATGCTGAGGAAGCCCCTCTGGCCTCCTGCTCGCCTACCAAATTGTATGTGCCCTTCTCGCTTCGCCTTAGAGTCCTGCAGTGGATTCATGAGTCCCCTAGTAATGGCCACCCCAGGTTGCACCACACAACCAAATTGACTCAACATCAGTTCTGGTGGCCCTCCCTAGGTCACGATGTCACTGACTATGTCAGAGCCTGCACCGTCTGTGCCCAGTCACACACCAGTCTCCAGCTCCCGGAAGGTCTCCTCGAACTCTTACCTATCCCTCAGCATCCCTGGTCTCATATTGCGGTTGACTTCCTGACCGATCTCCCAGGCTCTGGTGGGTTCACCACAGTTTTGGTCATCATTGACCACTTTTCAAAGGCAAGCTTGTTCCGCTTAAAGGACCACCCACCTCCTGGAAAACGGCTGTCACACTATTTCAGCATGTTTTTTGCAACTATGGACTACCTGAGGACATTGTGTCAGATCAGGGGTCCCAGTTCATCTCTCAAGTTTGGTGGGTATTTTGTACCCAGTTGGGGATTAATGTGAGCTTGAGTTCTGGATACCACCCTCAATCCAATGGTCAAGCAGAAAGAATATCAGGAGATCGGAAGGTTCCTTCGCTCTTACTGCAGTCGTGAGCAACACTGTTGGAGTGAGTTCCTCCTCTGGGCTGAGTATGCCCAGAACTCCCTCATGCATTCCTCCAATGGGCTCACCCCCTTCCAGTGCGTCTTGGGCTATCAGCCTCCACTGTTACCCTGGTCTGGGGAACTCTCTGACGTCTCCACTGTGGACGACTGGTCTAGACACAGCCAGGAGGTATGGGAACCAGCTCATGTGTGTTTACAGAGACATGTGTGTTAGAAGACAAAGATTACAGGCCAATCGTCGCTGCCACTCCCACCCTGCCTACAGGGTGGGACAACAAGTTTGGCTGTCTACCCGCAACCTGAGATTGCAACTACCATGTCGCAAGTTAAGCCCAAGGTTCATTGGCCTATTCGAAATTGTCCGTCAGATCAACCCTGTGTTTTACCGCCTGTGGCTCCCCCCTTCGTATCGTATCTCTCCCATGTTTCATGTCTCCCTCCTCAAACCTGCCCATGAACCCCAATCATCTTCCTCACTCTGCTTCTGGTTTTGCGTTTCGTTTTCGTTTTCTTGTTAGTGTGTTTTTCCGGTTTTGACCCGCATTTGTTTTCCCGACTACAATTGTGTCCTGTGCCTTTTCAATAGACCGGTCATGGATTCTACACCAAACACCCCAGGTGCTTCCTTACAAGGATGAATTAGAGAGATCAAACTTTTCCCCAGAAGTGAAAGTGTGGATTTATTTACTACAACATTATCCCACTGACAATAGTTCTAGTTATAATCAATAGGTTTATATTAATGTCAATTCTACAGTAAAAGCTCATTCACTATATAATCAAAGCCAAACAATATTTTATAGCATGTCTTGTTACTAATTGAACAAAATGTGAACTACACTAGAACTAACTAACTATCTTGTGGACATTCCACAACATTCACAAGTGTACAAGGAGTGCACTTTGATTCATCCACTTCCATGTCACTTAATCATTCCAGTGTGGATTCGTGTCCTGTAACAGTATGATCCATTGTGTGTTATTTACAGATTCATGATGATGTGTTTTCAGACACTCATTCAGAAACATCAATAAATATTTTGAAGCCTGTAAAACGCTGAATGTTCTTACATTTATGTGCAGATTTATGTGCAGAAAGATCACCTTTCCCATGGACAAAACACTTCTGTTAATGCAAATGGATGATTAAGTCTGCATTAGTTTAAAAGAAGAGTTCAAGGTCCACATACCCTGTCCTGGAGGGCCATCTCGTTCTCTCCCTACTTTTCACACACACACACACACACACACACACACACACACACACACACACACACACACCTGCCTGTTTCAGTGAACCTGCGTCTGACAAGGGCACACCTGCTCACCTCACACACACAGCGGTCGCAGCCTATTTCTGGAACAAGTCACTGTTGACACTGACCTTCCCTTCAGCCTCGAAAACAAAAGTTAGACATGAGGTGTATATGAGGCAATGCTTATGTTACTGCAAAACTGGGACTTCAATCTGCTTTTTATTACTGGACTGAGACTTTGAGAACACACATACATGTTTGATGCTAACTGCTTGTTTCTTGATCCTCATCCATCGATCAATCGATCGATCCATCCATCCATCCATCCATTTATTCTCTACACTGCTTTTCAAATCAAGTCAAGCTTTTATTGTCATTTCATCTATATATAACTGATGGAGTACATGATGAATTGAAATAACATTCCACCAGGACCATGGTGCTACATAAAACAACACAGAGCTAAGGACTAAAGAGCAAGTTGTCCTAGCTACATAATGTGCATAGACTGCAACCTAGTGCAAAAGACATTGAAGCCAGACAATACAACACACTACAGGACAGATACATGAAATAGTGCCGACCAGTGTACAGTCTGTATTGACCATTGTGCATATAAGAGGATTGTAAACAATAAGAGGATTTTTGTAAACATACTGTATGTATACATACGATAGCAGCAGTTGGTGGCAGCATAAATTGTGATGTGCAAAAATAGCATATAAATATGTATATAAATGTTTAAATGAGTGGTGCTGTAAACATAGATGCATATGTATATAGATATAGCCTGTGTGTCTTTTCAGTTCAGTCTGGTTATGGGTATTGAGGAGTCTAATGGCTTGAGGGAAAAACTGTTCCACAGTCTGGTTGTGAGGGCCCGAATGCAGGATGTGAAAAGTGAGTGTGAGGGGTGTTTGGGGTCATCCACAATGCTATTCTCCTTGCGGATGGAGCATGTGTTATAAATGTTTTTGACAGAAAAAGAGCCACTTCGATGATCTTCTCACCATCCTCACTATCCGCTGCACAGACTTGCGTTCCGAGATCAATTGCAATTCCCAAATCAGGCTGCTCAGGATTCTCTCGAAGGTCCCTCTGTAGAACATGGTCAGGATGGGGGTAGGAGATGGGCTTTCCTTAGCCTTCATAGGAAGTACAGATGCTGCTGGCCTTTTTTGCTGATGGAGCTGGTGTTGAGTGACCAGTTGAATTCTCCGCCAGATGAACACCATGGAATTTGGTGATCTTCACAATCTCCAAAGAGGATCTGTCGATGTTCAGTGGAGAATGGTCGCTCTGTGTTTTGTCAAATGGATAGTTACAGATTGTTAGCTCCACACCAACCTTAACTGCTTGTTCAAAAGTTACTTACATGATATCAATTGCTTGTATTTTGAACTGTTGAATAAAGGCAATATCACTCTCGCAGAGGTTGTACTGAATATCAGCACAGCTGTGATCCCTACAATGTAGTGATATATGGAGTAAAAAAATGTGAATGTGGCAGAATGAGTTATGTCATCTTATTGGCTGGTTGGAGTATAATTGGTAGACCAATCAGGTGATGGTAGTTGTACTATTTAAGGACCCTTATTCTGATGGGTCTTTCCCTGGCATTTCCGTTTCCGTTCTGATTCCCTTTTAGTTTAATTTAGAGCGGGCTGGTGGCGTGTGGCGGAGTGCACTAGCAGGTATGTTTTGGTGCTTTATATGGTGACTGCTTTATTTGTGGTATTTATTGTGTGTTGCTTTCGGTAATAGCAGCCGGGGCATGTGTGTGAATGCTGGTTGCTAGACCGATCTGCGGCACCGGTAGTGAGTAACCATACAGCTGTGCGCCTAGTGATTAACATCAATCGTAAGTATGCCGCTCTTGTCTTTTTATATTTGTGATTTCTCTGAATTTTTAGACTAATTCTCATATTTTTTGGTTAAAGGGAAAGGGGAATATTGAAGTTCGGTTTCTAGCTAGTGACTTCATGTGATGCCGCTGCTGTTTTGCTTACGGATATATTTCTGGTTTTGATCGCGTCATCAACGGTCATCTGTGCTGTGTACTGCTCTGCTGCTCTGCGAGTCGCCGGGGCTGTGAAAGTGGGCTTTGGATGCACGTCCGCAAGGCTGCCTATGGGTTGAGCTTTGGGACTTAATTTCTTTGGTTTATGTGATGTCCTCTGGAAGCCTGAGTGTCAGAGCTACTACAATAAGTTTTGTTTATTTTTCTATTTGTTATAATTTCTGATTAAAATTTCTGTTTTAATGCTCTTTCTTATTTTTCCCAGGGCCAGTGAGGACATGTGTGGAACTGGGGAGGCTAGTTGCTTCATTCTGTGGTGTTTCACAGTGTGCTGATACAATTTCCCTTTGGTGGGTATGCGCGGTGTTTGCGTTGGTGTGAATTGAGGTGGGTTTTGGATGACCTCCTGAAGCTGCAGCTGGTCTGCCTGGTTCCCACTAATCCTTTCCCTGAAAACTATATTCTGCCATTGTGGATGTGTTTGTGAGAGAGAGTTTTAATCGATGTTTGTGATTTTATAATAAACACAATTCTTGTATTGGTACCCACGTCTCTCCTAATTCAGTTGGTGAAGCTTATCTGTGTGTCTTTCTTTTGATGGGAGTAATTTCCCTGGTTCTCCCACCAGGGTGGCGTAGTCGGATAAAATTTGAAGGGTGATTAACGCTCACCTGCCCATTTCTGCCACATTTTGGTGTGGTTGGCAGGATTGGAACGGTGTGTGTGTACCGCCTCTTCTACCCACGCTCTGCCACATAAATAATGGAAAAAAAAATTTAACTGCTAGCTGCAATGAGTCGTCATCCAGGGTTCATAACATTGAGACTGTGTCTGTTCCCCGAGCTAAACAAAAACGTTTTAACAATCAGAGAATTTGTTTTAGTAACCTGATTAACATAAAACTAGATCATAGTGAATGCACAGCCAGCACATTTGATCTGAAGCTAGGACTGTTAAATATAAGATCTCTTTCATCTAAAGCACTTATTATTAATGAACTGATTACTGATCAGGAGTTTAGTGTTCTGTGTTTAACAGAAACATGGATTAAACCAAACGAATATGTAGCATTAAATGGAGCTTGTCCGCCTGGTTATAGTTATATACATCAACCACGTCTAACAGGCAGGGGAGGAGGTGTCACAGTTATTCATGATGATAAGCTAGGCGCAACACAAAAACCCGAACATCAATTTAACACATTTGAAGTTCTTTATACTAACTTAACTTATGTAGCCACAAACAATAAGTTCACAGAGTCGATTCCACTAATTGTTATTTACAGACCTCCAGGGCCATATTCTGAGTTCCTCAGTGAATTTGCAGATTTCATCTCAAACCTTGTTTCTTTAGACAGAGCATTAATTGTAGGAGACTTCAACATTCATTTTGATAAGTCAGAAGACCCTCTAAGAACAGCAGTTGTATCCATAGTGACTTAGATTCAGTAGGTGTTAATCAAAATCCAATAGGACCCACTCATAATGGAGGTCACACTCTGGATCTTATTCTAACGTTCGGCTTAAATATAGAAAACATAGTCACTCTTCCACAATCTCAGATCACTATCTTGTTTCATTTAAATTGCGTCTTAGACACGAGCAGCGCAATTTGCCACGTCTCCGTATTAGGCGTACATTTACGTCTGCTACTGCAGAGAGATTTACCAATAGTCTCCCAGAATTATCACACATGATTGGTTCACCGTCTGACCCCACAGAACTTGATCAGGCGACTGATTACCTGGAGTCGGTGTTTCGCAACACGCTAGATAATGTAGCTCCACTCAAAAGGAAAATAATTAAAGAGAAGAAACTAGCACCCTGGTACAATGACCACACACAAGCTTTAAAACAATCAGCTAGGGAACTAGAACGTAAATGGCGTCAAACTAAATTGGCAGTATTTCAGTTAGCGTGGAAGGAAAGCCTTCTGAGCTACAAGAACTCTCTTAGTACTGCTAGATCAGCGTACTTCTCTGCCCTAATCGAAGATAACAAAAACAATCCTAAATTTTTATTTAGTACCATAGCAAAACTAACTAGGAGTAAAACCACTGTAGAAAAGCGCACACCACCTTTATGCAGCAGCAATGACTTCATGCATTTTTTCAATGGAAAGATTGATAATATCAGGCAAAAAATTCAGACTATTAATTTAAAACCAAATTATTTGATAAGTAATCCTTTAGATAATATAACTATTTCTGATCAGAGCTTATCATGCTTTACTCCCCTGCAAGAGCCTGATCTAGTGTCACTAATTTCATCTTCAAAACTTTCAACCTGCATTCTAGATCATCTACCCACGTCTTTCCTTAAACAGATATTACCAGTGGCTACCGAACCTCTTCTTAAAATGATAAATTCTTCCCTTAGCACTGGCTATGTGCCAGAGTCATTTAAGCTAGCAGTATCAAACCCCTGATTAAAAAACCTGACCTTGACCCCTGTCTGCTGTCCAACTATAGGCCAATACCAAACCTGCCCTTTATCTCCAAGATCCTAGAAAAAGCTGTAGCACAGCAGTTATGTTCATACCTACATAGGAATAACATTCATGGAATGTATCAGTCAGGATTTAGGGCTCCTCATAGCACAGAGACAGCACTGGTTAAAGTTGTAAATGACCTGTTACTGGCTTCTGATCAGGGTTGTGTCTCCATACTGGTGTTACTCTATCTCAGTGCAGCTTTTGACACCATTGACCACGCTATTCTACTTGATAGGTTAGAACATGCTGTTGGTGTTAAAGGAACAGCCCTCTCCTGGCTCAGGTCTTATTTGATCGTTATCAGTTTGTAGATCTAAATGGTGACTTCTCTATGCATACTAAGGTTGTGTTTGGTGTTCCACAAGGTTCTGTCTTAGGCCCACTGCTTTCCTCCTTATATATGCTACCCTTTGGTGCAATTATTCCTAAACATGGTATTAGCTTCCACTGTTATGCGGATGACACACAGCTGTATGTTTCAGCTAGGTCAGATGAAAGACACCAGCTTATTAAGATCGAAGAATGTATAAAGGACATTAGACAGTGGATGCTTACTAACTTCCTCCTGCTTAACTCTGACAAGACAGAGGTGCTTGTATTAGGACCACATGCAGCTAGAAGTAAGCTTTCTGATTACAGAATAACTGTGGATGGTCTTTCTGTTTTATACAAACAGAATAACAGTACAGCAGTAAAAGATCTTGGTGTGATTATTGACTCTTGTTTTTCGTTTGAAGCTCATGTAGATAATATCACTAGAGTAGCCTTCTTTCATCTTAGAAATATTGCTAAGATAAGGAATATGATGTCAATTCATGATGCAGAAAAACTAGTTCATGCTTTTGTTACCTCTAGGTTGGGTTATTGTAATGCCTTACTGTCTGGATGTTCCAGTAGGAGCATGAATAAGCTCCAATTAGTCCAGAACGCAGTAGCTAGAGTCCTAACTAGAACCAGAAGATATGAACACATCACTCCTATCTTAGCCACACTACATTGGCTCCCAGTCAAATTTCGCATTGATTATAAAATACTGTTGCTGACCTATAAAGCACTAAATGGTCTCGCGCCACAGTACCTGAGTGACCTTTTGGTTGTTTATGATCCGCCACGCCGAGTGAATGAGAGTGTGTGTGTGCCCTGCGATGGGTTGGCGCTCCGTCCAGGGTGTATCCTGCCTTGATGCCCAATGACACCTGACACAGGCATCATTGGCACAGGCTCCCTGTGACCCGAGAATAGATCGGATAAGCGGTACACAATGAATGAATGAATGATCCGCCACACCTACTCAGATCAAAGGGTGCAGGTTATTTGATAGTACCTCAAGTAGCAAAGGCTACAGCAGGGGGCAGAGCAGAGAGTGTTTGGTGTACTGGGATGTTTGGATGTTGTCGCCTCACCACTTTCACAAGTCTCTCAGGTTTGCTGACTATTGGTTGGACGCTTTATGTCCCGGGAAGCCCTCATGTCTGTGACCTTCTGGCTCTCCCTTTCAGTTATGCTGTCATAGCCGGAGTCCCTGCCTGCACTTTACACATAATCTACATTGTCTTTAAACATCACATGATCACAATCATACTTAATATCTTTCTCTCTCTCTCTCTCTCTCTCTGTCTGTCTTTCTCTATCGAGCTATATGTCCCACTCCCGAGCTCCCAGTGTTCAGAGTTTCCAGCCCGACCACTCGCTCGACCCCTGGTCAGGCGTAACTTTATGACCCCCATGCATAATATTGTAGTGTTGCCCATTTTGCTGCCCTGACCCGAGGAAGCATGGACTCCACTAGATCCCTGAAGGTGTGCTGTGGTATCTGGCACCAAGATGTTCACCATCCTGCTTGGTGGTGCTCACTGATGCTGTGGATGGATCTGTGTGGAAAGCCTGTGACCAGGAGACAGCCGTGGACAGAGCCACTTTGGGACTATAACACCGTCACAGATCTGCTGTTACATCTGTTAGCTTTGACAGCAAGGAATTAGTGTCTATAATGAACTCAGAAACTACATTGACCTAATAATTCCTCATGGGCCCTTGGTTGCTGTTGTAGAAAGGACATTATTTACATTTACATTATTTACTGTCTAGTGTCACCCAAATGAGGATGGGTTCCCTTCTGAGCCTGGTTCCTCTCAAGGTTTCTTCCTCATATCATCATAGGGAGTTTTCCCTTGCCACCGTCCCTGCAGGCTTGCTCATTAGGGATAAATAGGGATAAAATAGTTTAATAATTTAATGATTCTTTTTTTTCCCCTCTACTTTCTGTTTCTCTATTTTTGTAAAGCTGCTTTGAGACAATGTCCATTGTAAAAGACGCTATACAAATAAATTGAATTGAAATATTTTATAAATTAAATATTTTTCAGTCTAAAACCCCACATATAGTACAATCTGTGCACATGGGTTTCTAAATTAAACCATGACTGCATTCACTAACAAAAAATAAGAATGCTATAAATCCAGTAGCTTATCTCTTGTAATCATATTAAATTACAATTGTCAGTTGTTTAATTAGCTGCTTAACTGGTTCAGTTAAAATCTCGAGCGCCTGTGTCAGACATATGAGCTGATAAAAGTGCTAATGAATGAATTTTAATGAATATTAAATCGGTGATTAAAATGAAATGGGCTGCAACTGAACAGAAAGATTTGGGGGGAAAATGGAGCTGGTCTTGCATGTTTCGGATGCTGCTGGGTTTTATTGTGGCCATATGATAAAGCATGGCTGGATTTGCTAAAGAAGATAAGCTTGCCAGAAATAAAGCAATTGCTTATATCTTGCGATGAGAGCTTATTAAACAAGTAGCACTTGCATGTAATTTCATAACATTCATTCATTCATTGTCTGCCGCTTATCCGAACTACACTCGGGTCACGGGGAGCCTGTGCCTATCTCAGGCGTCATAGGGCATCAAGGCAGGATACACCCTGGACGGAGTGCCAACCCATCGCAGGGCACACACACACTCTCATTCACACACTACGGACAATTTAGAGATGCCAATCAACCTACCATGCATGTCTTTGGACTGGGGGAGGAAACCGGAGCACCCGGAGGAAACCCCCGAGGCACGGGGAGAACATGCAAACTCCACACACACGGCGGAGGCGGGAATCGAACCCCCAACCCTGGAGGCAAACGTGCTAACCACTAAGCCACCATGCCCCCCTATTTTCATAACAAGCAACTTAAAATTGCTTCTTTGCCATGAAATGTGACATGATATTTGATGACGGAATAAGGCCTCTCTCCTTGAGCTCAGAGGTGATCTGTGATGATTGGCCAAATTTCTAATTTCTTAACTTTTTTTTTACAGCTTTTTTTTTATACTAATATTTCCAAAAACATCAAATTGACACATTTCCCCCCAAAGCATTAGAAATTCAGGTTAAGTTTCTGTAAAATGAGATTTTATTCCAGAGTGTTTCCTTTAAGATACATTACAATACTGCAAACCTGCTTCATGGCAATTCAGTGGACTTGATGTCTCAGAGTGACACCATGCGGACATCAAGAAAACTGCATGTAAGATGTGTAGTCTGGTGCAGTTAAAAACTACTTAACTAACTAACTAACTAATGGAATAAATAAATAAAAATGTAATAAATTAATCTTTTACTAATTAAATTAAGTAATA
Source organism: Hemibagrus guttatus (assembly GCA_033459395.1). Lineage (NCBI taxonomy): Eukaryota > Metazoa > Chordata > Actinopteri > Siluriformes > Bagridae > Hemibagrus > Hemibagrus guttatus. The sequence goes on along the minus strand of JAUCMX010000003.1, from coordinate 27,605,303 downwards.
ATAATGTCATTGATAATAATAATAATAATAATAATAATAATAATAATAATAATAATAATAGCAGCATGGTGGCTTAGTTCGCCTTACACCTTCAGCGTCCTGGGTTCGAGTTTCGCTCTCGCTCACTGTGTGTGTGGACTTTGCATGTTCTCTCAGTGCTTGGTGGGTTTCCTCTGGGTGCTCCGGTTTCCTCCCACAGTCCAAAGACATGCTTCTAGGCTGATTGGTGTCTCTAAGTGTGTGATTGCTTGAGTGAATGAGTTTGTATGCCCTGTGATGGGTTGGCACTCCATCCAGGGTGTATCCTGCCTTGATGCCCGATGACGCCTGAGATCAGGCTCAGGCTCCCCGTGACCTGATGATAGATGGACTATGGAATGGAAAAAATAATAATAATAATAATAATAATAATAATAATAATAATAATAATAATAATAATATGGGGATCCCATGTCCAGATTATTGAACCTGACACGACATTTTATATTTATATGATTTTATATGTTTTCAGAAGGCAACTATATGGAACCCTAGGGAGCTGGAACTCAAAAAAAGAAGATTTACTAATTTCACAGCCTACTGGAATTAGAAAACCGGAAAAAACACACAAAGCATGTGAGCAGTTCAGACCACAGGTTTTTTTTTTTTTTTACTAGGTTCAGATTTGGAGATTTTGGAGATGTTTCTGTGCTACGTTGGATGCTTGCAGTGTTGACATTAGAGTCATTTCTAGCTAGAGGTATAAGCAGTCACATAGAGAACAAATGGGTACATTTGTTATTAAGAAAAATAAACAAAACAAAAACAAATGAAAAAAGAAACCATTGACCTTTGAGTGTTCTGAAAAAGCTTGAATTATGACTTTGATACTAATATGAGGTGTAGTATTGTGGTAACTAAATCTGTAGCCTAAAGAAATCATGCATGTATCATTAAATGAAAAATGTACACTCTCTCAAAATTAGACTATACAAAAATTCTACCAAGTTATAAAATTACACAAATTCTTAGTCACTACAGATTTCAATACTTATTAGTTAAACTCAAAAAAATATTTAGCTACCTAACCTGCCATCTAACCTGTTGGCCAGATTGCTTGCCAAGTTGTTGGATGTTTATTACTGAAGTAATTTATGACATTTGTTTGTTGGCAGCCTTTAGCAGTGAGTTAAGAAAAAAAAACTTTGTGCCTGTCTTTTCCACAAGTTTGGGACATGAATCTTGTTTTCTTTGTACTTGTTGGAGACAGTTGCAGATCTAGCACATGCAATTTAATTCACCTTTAGGCAAAACACAACCGATCCGATCCATCAAGACCCCACCTCGCAACTTAGACGTTAGCAGGATCTGGTGAACATCTTGGTGCCAGATACCACAGCACACCTTCAGGGATCTAGTGGAGTCCATGCTTCGTCGGGTCAGGGCTGGTTTGGCAGCAAAATGGGGAACACCACAATATTATGCAGGGGGTCATAATGTTATGCCTGATCGGTGTATACTTCTTAGTTTTTGTTCTTTATACAAAGACACTTTATACACTAGAGATAAAAATCCCAGGACTGCTGCTCAAGCTGCTCAGCATTATGGTGCCTCTTTTAAAGTCACTATATATACAAGTTCTATGCTTGTGACAAGAGGCTTGTGAGCTCAAATTTCAGACCTGCTACAAACTACAAAAGTGTATTTCACTTGTACGTTGCTCCCAATAAAGGTAGCTTCCTAATCATTTAATAAAGTCTAATTTGTCTATGACAACAACATGTATATGCGGCTCCTTGTTTTTGTTACAGTTTTCTTACAGTTGAGTTCTTAGAGTTTTATACTCAAACTGCCTGTTTGTGTACTGTAGTTATAGATTTGTGTGTGTGTGTTTGCCTGGGCTTTGACCTTTAAGTTCCTAATGCTTGAGCTGAAGTTACAGCCTTTAGGGCAAAATCCTTAGTTACTATATCTGAATGTAAATAATCTGAGAATTGTAGAAACTAACTACTATACTAGGAGCTCACTTTAGATAATATACATAATGTGATACTGGTGACATTAACTTGGAGAAGGTGCAGCAGTGCAGTATTACACTGGAGTAATTCACATGAAAACGAGATCATCTAAGTAGAGTGCCATGTCATGTTTGGTGGCCGGCTGTCCAGCCTTCTTGTATGCCGTGTTGATAATGTCCGCCAGACTCTGGTTAGATAAGTGACCTCCTCCTGGCCTTCTTTTGTCAGAGAACAGCTGCTCTGAGGATCACATGTCCACCATCTAAGGAGCACCACAGAGCATACACTGAACACAACAAAGAATTCTTTAGTGCTTTGCCTTTATAGAATGCTGCTAGGTCAACTGATTGAGCTTAGGCAGAAACCCTGGAGTAATCTGGCCACCAATGCGTGTAAACGGAGCATATAGCCAAAGCATGCAGCTCTTTCAAACTTTTTGTGTAAGTGATTGCTAGTTTTTCAAGACACACATTTCATTTCAGCAACTTGCATACCCTCATAAGGAGTGGCTCTAAAGGACTCAAGCACAAACAGGACATGCCACTACTGGTTCTTAAGGAATCATTGTAAATAGAGGTGCTGTTCCCAGTTGAGAAAGATCATAATAAGAGAGCTGTCACAAACACTTTTAGTGCAGATGCTGCTGTCTAGCAGTCCCCAAAGAAAAGTTGACATCACATGCACGAGGAGGAAGCCACCAGTGTGTTTCGACTATTAGTGAAAGTAGTAACGGGAATCTGCCATTCCTGGTCATGTTGGAGCCACAGGTAGGACATAGTCTTTGGCATAGTTGTTTAATTACAGTGGATATAAAAAGTCTACACACCCCTGTTAAAATGCCAAGTTTCTGTGATGTAAAACAAATGAGACCAAGATAAATCATTTCAGACCTTTTTCCACCTTTAATGTGACCTATAATCTGTACAACTCAATTGAAAAACAAACTGAAATCTTTTAGGGGGGGTGGAGTAAAAATAAAAAAAACTAAAATAATGTGGTTGCATAAGTGTGCACACCCTTATATAACTGGGGATGTGGCTGTGTTCAGAATTAAGCAATAACATTTAAACTCATGTTAAATAGGAGTCAGTGTACACCTACCATCATTTAAAGTGCCTCTGATTAACCCCAAATAAATTCAGCTGTTCTAGTAGGCTTTTCCTGACATTTTCTTAGCAGCTGCTTAGTAGCATCTTACAGCAAAAGCCATGGTCCGCATAGAGGGATCTCATTGTTAAAATGTTTCAATCAGGAGAAGGGTACAAAAGAATTCCCAAGGCATTAGATATAGCATGGAACACAGTGAATACAGTCATCATCAAGTGGAGATAATATGGTTCAACAGTGACATTACCAAGAACTGGACGTCCCTCCAAAATTGATGATAAGACGAGAAGAAAACTGGTCAGGAAGGCTGCCAAGATGCCTACAGCAACATTAAAGAAGCTGTAGGAATTTCTGGCAAGTACTGGATGTGTAGTACATGTGACAGCAATCTCCTGTATTCTTCATATGTCTGGGCTATTGGGTAGGGTGGCAAGACAGAAGCCTTTTCTTATAAAGAAAAACATCCCCAAAGTCTCCCAAAAGCATGTGGGAACATGTGTTATGGTCTGATGAAACCAAGGTTGAACTCTTCTGCCATAATTCCAAAAGGTATGTTTGATGCAAAAACAACACTGATGATCACCAAAAGAACACCATACCCACAGTGAAGCATGTTGGTGGCAGCATCATACTGTGGGGCTGTTTTCTTCAGCTGGAACTGGGGTCTTAGTCAAGGTGGAGGGAATTATGAGCAAGTCCAAATAACAGACAATCTTGGCACAAAACCTTCAGGCTTCTGCTAGAAAGCTGAAGATGAAGAGGAACGTCATCTTTCAGCATGACAAGGACCCAAAGCTTACATTCAAATCAACAAAAAAATGACTTCACAAGAAGAAGATTAAAGTTTTGGAATGGCCCAGGCAGAGCCCAGACCTGAATCTGATTGGAAATCTGTGGGATTATCTGAAGAGGACTGTGCACAGGAGACAGTCTGACAGATTGGAGCATTTTTGCAAAGAAGAGTGGGCAAATATAAGTCAAGATGTGCCATGCTGATAGACTCATACCCACAAAGACAGAGTGCTGTAATAAAATCAAAATGTGCTTCAACAAAGTATTAGTTTAAGGGTCTGCATATTTTTGCAACCACATTATTTTAGTTTTTTATTTTTACTCCACTCCACTAAAGGATTTCAGTTTGTTTTTCAATTGAGTTGTACAGGTTATAGGTCACATTAAAGGTGGAAAAAGGTCTGAAATGATTTATCTTGGTCTCATTTTTTTGATCGGCATTTTAACAGGGGTGTGTAGACCTTTTATATCCACTGTATGTGAGGTGTGGCAACAATTCTTAGCAGAGGCTAAAAGGTTTTGTGCAAGGTGTAGACAGCCTTCCAACCTTGCTCCTCCATGGTGATTGGCATATCTGACTCTCACAACATGCCTGAACAGACTAGAATGTGATGTATCAGAAACTGTAAAAAGAAAATTGTAGGGTCAGATGGACCTTTAGCTGGTTAATGTGTCCTGATCTCACACCAGCAGGTACACATTCCCATGAGGCATTGTGACTATCTCTCTCCAGTCACTGGGCTGGCATTGGCCCCATGCAGAACTATTGTGTCACAAGGTGCCTAGCATTCTTAATTAATCTATCTTAATAGCTATGAATTCTGCTTTTTGAGGACACCATGAGGCCGAGCCCTATATTGTACTTGAAGAGGACTGACATATTCTGTATGGCTTGGTCTATAGTGAGGGTGCACAGGATCCAGTCATCCAAATATGTCAGTATCCTGATGATTCTGGGTCTGTCCCATGGGGTGAAAGGGATAACTCTCCCTGTTAAATGCTTGTACAACGTCAGAGTGTTAGTGCAAATGCTAGCAGTAGAATCCATGCATCTGCATTTAGTGATTAGGGCAGTGAACAGCGTCATCTGGTGAGGCCACCAGTAATGCAATGTATCAGTGGTACACGTGTGGTTCAAGGTGACATGGTTGCTGACCAAGAGCAGGTTGGTGACCGGCTCCTGCTCCTACTTGTGGCATAGTCAGTTCCATCATCGCCTGTGTTGTTGCAAAAAGAGTGTGCAACAATTCAGGTTAATGTTAAAGTAAACAGGTTAATGTAGCTAGTACAGTTGTGTAGCTGCGGTGAGGGCTAGTAGCACTAAAGCACAGCTCGGCTAGTTGCATGTTGGGAGCATGGAGGAAACTTTGAAAATTGCAGAGGGAGGACATTACCAGGCAGAGTGAAGGAGGTGCAAATGGTAGGAAATACTCTGTGTTAGAGTATCCATCTAATGTATCAGGCTCAACAGCAAATAACAAACGGTACAGCAAAGGAATCCCATTTTACCCCTTTGGCAGGGTTTGTTAGACAGTGCAGGTATGAAGAAAGAGCTCTGATACAATTACTTCACACCTGAGCTGGGAGCGAGACGAGAGAATATAGAATCCAACTTACTTAGTGGGCTCAGGGGCAGTGTTTGATATGATGAGGGAGACCCACTCGACCATGCTAGAAGCACGAACACATGAATGCTTGGAAGAGATAGGGCTGAGGGAATCAGCCCCGTAGAATGAAAGAGAAGTTGCTGCTTCTGAGCAAAGCAGACTTGTAGAAAACCACGAGTGAGTGAAGCTAACAAGACAAGAAATCTTTTTAATGCTAGAAGATGCCACAGAACAGCTTAGTGTTTTCATAAAAGGTGCAAGATTTTATGCAAGGAAAATTTCACTCACAATGTCAGAAGATAACTTAGAAGTATATATGCAGCTTGAAGGTTTGGTGAAATCCAGCTTAGACCATAATCACAAGCTGTTATGTAGAGGACTGTGTATGTTGGTCTGATGTGTGCATGAGATAAGAAGGAGGAAATGAACAATGGCTTTATGCCTGTTTTTTTTTTGTTTTGTTTTGTTTTGTTTTGTTTTGCACACACTGCATCATAAGTCACTTTGTGTGTTGGTTTATTTTGACAGTGCTTTTATTCATCTATGTATCCATGTCATTCTCTCCTGGTGGTTAGAAGTGATGCATAGTCATGCCAACAATGTGTCTATGATGTATCTATGATGTATCACGTTTCAATGATCGCTATGCATGATTATGCTTCTTTGTCTGGATTAGAAAAGCAGGCAGCACTTGTTAAACAATTCATGTTGAAATACAACCCTTGTATTTTAAAATAGCTTTTAGTGTGACGCAAAACTGCATTTTTTTCTCTTCTTCAGTACACTTGTTGCACAGCCCCCTTCTGTGGAATGCGTGGAATTTCAGCACTGCAGATACCATGTGGAAATCACCAACAGGTTAAACCATGAAATCTGTTTTTATTATTATTATTATTATTATTATATATATATATATTTTTTTTTTTAAAAAAAATCACCAAACAGGCTAAACCATGAAATCTGTTATTATTATTATTATTATTTTTTTTAATTAATTAATTAATTTATTTATTTATTTATGTTTTTTTTATAAAAATCACCAAACAGGCTAAACCATGAAATCTGTTTTTATTATTATTATTATTATTATTATTATTATTATTATTATAATAATGGGAGGAACGGCCCACCTGATCTGAACTCGAGTGGTGTCCTGTTGCTGGACTTCTGTGCTAGTCACAGCCTGTCCATAACAAACACCATGTTCAAGCATAAGGGTGTCCATCAGTACACGTGGTACCAGAACACCCTAGGCTGGAGATCAATGATCGTCCTTGTGATCGTGTCATCTGACCTTCGGCCGCATGTCTTGGACACTTGGGTGAAGAGAGGGGCGGAGCTGTCAACCGATCACCACCTGGTGGTGAGTTGGATCCGCTTGCGGAGGGGGATGCCGGACAGACTTGGCAGGCCCAAACGTATTGTGAGGGTCTGTTGGGAACGTCTTGCTGATCCCTCTGTTAGGGGGGTCTTCAACTCCCACCTCCGGGAGAGTTTCAACCAGATCCCGAGGGAGGTTGGGGACATTGAGTCCGAGTGGACCATGTTCTCCACCTCCATTGTTGACGCAGCCATCCGGAGTTGTGGCCGTAAGGTCTCTGGTGCCGGTCGCGGCGGCAATCCCCGAACACAGTGGTGGACACTGGAAGTAAGGGATGCCGTCAAGCTGAAGAAGGAGTCCTATCGAGCCTGGTTGGCTCCGGAGGCAGCTGAGGCATACCGGCAGGCCAAGCGGACTACAGCTGTGGTGGTCTCGGAAGCAAAAAGTCGGGTCTGGGAGGAGTTTGGTGAGGCCATGGAGAAGGACTATCGGACGGCCTCGGGGAAATTCTGGCAGACCGTTCGGCGCCTCAGAAGGGGTAAGCAGCTCTCTGCCAACACTGTTTATGGTGGAGATGGAGAGTTGCTGGTCTCGACTGGGGATATTGTCGGACGGTGGAAGGAATACTTCGAGGATCTCCTCAACCCTACTGACACGCCTTCTGTAGAGGAACCAGAGGCTGGGGACTCAGAGGTAGATTCATTCATCACCCAAGCTGAGGTCACTGAGGTAGTTCAGCAGCTCTTTGGTGGCAAGGCACCGGGGGTGGATGAGATTAGCCCTGAGTACCTTAAGTCTCTGGATGTTGTGGGGCTGTCTTGCCTGACACGTCTCTGCAACATAGCGTGGCGGTCAGGGACAGTGCCTCTGGACTGGGCGACCGGGGTGGTGGTCCCTTTTTTTAAGAAGGGGGACCGGAGGGTGTGTTCCAACTATAGGAGGATCACACTCCTCAGCCTCCCAGGGAAAGTCTATTCCAGAGTACTGGAGAGGAGAGTCCGACCGTTAGTCGAACCTCGGATACAGGAGGAGCAATGCGGTTTTCGACCTAGTCGTGGAACACTGGACCAGCTCTATACCCTCCACAGGGTGCTCGAGGGTTCGTGGGAGTTTGCCCAACCAGTCCACATGTGTTTTGTGGACTTGGAGAAGGCTTTTGACCGTGTCCCTCGTGGCATTCTGTGGGAGGTGCTCTGGGAGTACGGGGTCCGTGGCCCTCTGTTAAGGGCTGTTCGGTCTCTATATAACCGGAGCAGGAGCTTGGTTCGCATTGCCAGCTGTAAGTCAGATCTGTTCCCAGTGCATGTTGGGCTCCGACAGGGCTGTCCTTTGTCACCGGTTCTGTTCATTGTTTTTATGGACAGAATTTCTAGGCGCAGCCCGGGGCTGGAGGGAGTCCAGTTTGGGGACCACAGGATTTCATCGCTGATTTTTGCAGATGATGTTGTCCTGTTGGCCTCTTCAGGCCTGGACTTACAGCATGCACTGGGGCGTTTTGCAGCTGAGTGTGAAGCGGCTGGGATGAGGGTCAGCACCTCCAAATCTGAGGCCATGGTTCTCGACTGGAAAAAGGTGGCTTGCACCCTTCAGGTTGGAGGGGAGGTCCTTCCTCAAGTGGAGGAGTTTAAGTATCTCGGGGTCTTGTTCACGAGTGAGGGAAGGATGGATCGTGAGATTGACAGACGGATCGGTGCAGCGGCAGCAGTAATGCGGTCTATGTACCGGTCTGTTGTGGTGAAGAAGGAGCTGAGCCGGAAGGCGAAGCTCTCGATTTACCAGTCAATCTACGCTCCTACTCTCACCTATGGCCATGAGCTCTGGGTCCTGACCGAAAGGGTAAGATCCTGGATACAAGCGGCCGAAATGAGCTTCCTCCGTAGGGTGGCAGGGCGCTCCCTTAGAGATAGGGTAAGGAACTCTGTCACCCGGGAGGAGCTCGGAGTAGAGCCGCTGCTCCTCCACATCGAAAGGGGGCAGTTGAGGTGGCTCGGGCATCTGTTTCGGATGCCTCCAGGACGTCTCCCTGCAGAGGTGTTCCGGGCATGCCCCACCGGGAAGAGGCCCTGGGGAAGACCCAGGACACGCTGGAGAGACTATGTCTTTCGGCTGGCCTGGGAACGCCTTGGGGTCCCTCCGGAAGAGCTGGAGGAAGTGGCTAGGGAGAGGGAGGTCTGGGCATCCCTACTTAGACTGCTGCCCCCGCGACCCGGCTCTGGATAAGCGGAAGACAATGAATGAATGAATGAATGAATGAATAAAAATCACCAAACAGGCTAAACCATGAAATCTGTTTTTATTATTATTATTATTATTATTATTATTATTATGATCATCATAAGTCCATTTCCATTGTAGAACATTGCCATTTTAGAAACCAACGTTCAAGACGTCGAAAAATATCCAAACATTTCATGATCGAGCAATACTTTTGCGTTTGCATAAATTAATTTAGTTAATAAAAACGTTATAAATAGGACAAAATAAAAGGAAAAGCTTTTTTAAAAAAGAAAAAAAAAATAGAGAACAAGAAAGAAAAATAACGGGATCAATCAATCCCTGGTATGATTGGTCGCTTCTCAATCCCAAAACGGGTTTTTTATTCGACATAGTGCACTACATAGGCTGCACAAGTCGACTGTTTGGTGTTCTAACTAGGGCACAGTTGTAGTGAATAGGGAGTAATTTGGGATGCGGTGTGGGACACGACACGGATGTGAGTTAATCCGAAAAGTTGCCGAAGGAGCTGCATTGAGGTGTCGGAGAACGGAGATTTGTCGGGATAATTCATCTGTTTCTTTAGACTGCGGGTCGCGTTCAGAGCTCATATTAAGATTTCTGTTATATTCGCTTTTTAAAGAAGGTGTTTCACCTTGCAAACTAACGTAAGTGAAGTTAATTCAACGTCGTGCTTCACCTCACAAGCCAAACTTCAGACCTCACTCGGCGCTGAAGACTGCGTTAAGTGGTAAGTTTCCCTTTATTGCAAATAAAAACATTTTAGTCTGACTCTGGGCATGCATCATTTAAACCACTTTTGTATATATTTAAGTCAACGTTAGATTGTTATGTTCAGTAAATTCTAAATGATTAACAAACATTATAAAGAAAAAAGGAAAAAAAGTTTACCCCGAGATGCAGTTGCGGGGGTCACGTGATCAGACGGCTCCAATTACGTGTACTAGGCTTGTTTTGCACAGCTCTATTGCATGTGTGTGATATAAAGGAAAAATTAATTGTACTAATGATCTACAAGTTTGCTTTTTAAGCTACTGCCTGTGTTTTTTTCCGCATGGAAAGAAGTGAAACTAAATGGACATCAAAGGTGGGGAAATGGAAGAAAAAAAAAATCCCAAGGCTCCTTTTAAAAATGCATTTATTAAAAAAAAAAAATAAATAAAAACAAATAAGCAGTCCACATCTTAAAGTAAATATTCACTCCTGAACTCTGAGAGGCAATGAGAGAAAAATATTTACCATCCCCTCATGGCCTTGTGGCCTGGAATCACAGCACAAACATTCAGTTGCGTCTAAAAGCCATGGAGCATATGTCAGTCAGTGCAACCCTCTACCCCTTGGCACACCATCATTTTCAAGGTGGCAGTCTTGAAATAGAGATCACTTGCTTTTCTTAGCCGCATGCTGGTGGTGATGTAAACGATCTAGCTAAAACAGGCTGAGTCCGGCTCATGCTCACACAAACACGGCTCGGTGGCTGTGAGGCCAACCATAAAGACACCAGAGTTTTTATTTCATACTGTGATGTGCTCTTGTCTGCACGGGCTATATACAGAAGTATGAGCACATCTATTTAAAATATATATATATATATATATATATATATATATATATATATATATATATATATATATATATATCTCTCATATTCTTGAAGAGAAATAATCTTGATTCAGCTCCTTAGCTAATCCCTTGCATCTTATATGGGCTGTATTTCTTTCTTTTCTTTTCTTTTTTTTTTTTTAAAGCAAAGAGGAAAAACACTACTACAACCTTCCAGTACCCAAGTTCAATCTTTTCCCATCTTTTTACAAACTTTCCTTTTGATTTTATGGACCAGGGACACGTTAATGACCTTCTGTGGGTATGATGAGGTCATGTATATTATTATGCATATCTATTTTGTAATATGTTTATTTTTTACTTGGCAAGAACGTGCAATACATAATTCACTTTCATTTTGGTTGTATAGCACTTTTAACAGTGGACATTGTCCCAAAGCAGCTTTACAGAAATATAAAAATGATCAATTTTATCCCTAATGAGTAAGACAGGGGTGACTGTGATGAGGAAAACCTTCCTGAGATGATATGAGGAAGAATCCTTGAGAGGAACCACACTAGATAGGGAAGCCATCCTCATCTGGGTGACAGTGGAGAGTGTGATTTCTAAATAATTTCCTTTCCACAAATGTGTACTGTATAGTGAAAAAGTGCAATTATGTAAGCAGGAAATTTACTCTAGTTAAAACATGAAGTCTTGGTGAGTGCAAAACTGTTTGTGGCAAATGCAGCTCAGAGATATTCCATGGTTTCTGAGCGGTCCTATCCACCGGTATCTCATGTATCTTTAGGCTGTTCATGTAGGACCATCCTCGCATAAGAAAACCTAAAAGCATACACAGCTTCGCTCAAAGTGGCAGAAGCAGTTCATATTACGATATTTAGAATATGGAATAAGAGAGAAGATTGAAGATGAGATTTAAAGGGTTTAAAATGAAGTTCTTGAAGAAGGAGTGTGTATCGTTCAGGTGAAATTATGTTTTAAATAGAAGATATTTGTCGTGCATAAGAGGTCATTTGTAATCTGTTTATACCGCAAGAATGCCACACAGAGATCCTATGCCTTACTGACTGATTATTTGGGATACAGAATAAGACAGGAAGTTATTGACATTGTGGATAATTAATATACAGTGATGGACAGATTATTAATATATTATCTAGCCACTGGACAAAAGAAAACTCCAGGGTGCTGCACATGTCCCATGTTTTGGTTTCCCAGAAACTGATCAGGCTAAAAGGTGGCTGCTAATATAATGTAGTTAATTAGTTAAGTGTATTAATGCAGGCAAAGGGAAACACAAGTAAGATGATGATAAAGCTTTGCTTAACAAAGTTTCTAATGTAGTACATCATGTTTTTGCCTTCATCAGAAAGCCAGCAAGCCATTGGCAAAGAGTTGTGAGACATGATGTTCTGTTCTGTTGAACATCCCATTCCAGATTTAGTTCTGAACACTAAAGGTGTTCAGTGGGGTTGAGCGAGAGTCTGGGATCTGTGCAGGACACTTGAAAAGCACAAAAAAAACTTTTATAGATCTTGCTTTTTATGCACAGGGGCATTGCCATGCTGCAACATGTTTGGGCCTCTTGATGATTTCCAGTGAAGGAAATTCATAATGTATAGCCATTCTAGACAATGGCAATAGTTTGAAGGAGAAAGACATATGGGTGTGATGGTCAGGTGTCCATATACTTCTGGCCACATGGGGTATTTTGCAACACCTTGAAGAACCCTGAATAAAGTGTAAACATTCACTTAAAGAAGATGGCGGAAAATTTCCTATGAGATTCTGGTCCATGACGCTTCACAAAATTCCTCAAGAGCACTTTCATGCTGTGAAGCTCATGTTCAATCACATCCAATTGGTGTTGGATTGGTGACTGGGAGGAACCAATGATCTCTGAACTCATGGTACATTATCCTGCTGGAATTAGCCGTTATAGGATGGTAAACTGTGGCCATAATGGGATGCACATGTTCAGCAACAATACTCAAATAGGCTGTAGCATTCAAGCAGTGATTGTAAGCCAAGAAAACATTCCCTACACCACCTCCACCAGCCAGGACCAGTTGGGTCCATAGGTTCATGCTATTGGCCCCAAGTTCTGACTCGTAACACCTGAACTCCTCAGCAGAAATCAATGCTCATCAGACAAAGCTACATTTTTCCAGTCTTCAACTCTCCAGTTTTGGTGAACCTGTGCCCACTGCAGCCTCCGCTAGTCCATCAATCTCAATGTTCAGTGTGTTCTGCATTCTCAAATGCTTTTCAACTCACCACAGCTGCACAGAGTGGTCATCTGAGATACTGTAGCCTTTTTGTATCAGTTCGAACTAGTCTGGCCATTCTCCATTGCCCTCTCTCACCAACAATGGTTCCCTCTGTAGAACCGCTGCTCACTGGATGTTTTTTTTCTTTATTGGCTTCATTTTAGGTAAACTCTAGAGACTTGCCTGGGAAAATCCCAGGAGTTCAGCAGTTACAGAAATACTCTAAACAGCCCCAAATCTCTAAGATTACAATTTCCCCCTTTCTGATGGTTGAAAACAAATCTGTGATCTCACTCAACCCCCCAATTACGCTATTAGAATTACTTAATAGCTTTAACTTCTGTACATAATTAATTCATGTGGCTTGAACCAAGTGTACGTCTATTTTACTTACTTTACTGGATAAAATGTCATGTTCTTTCGCAAGTGCTCAGAAAAACGAATGTAACGTTTGCATGAACTCGATTTGCATATGAATGTGTTGCCAGACGATTCAAATGATTGATTGATTTATTTATTTTGTGTTAAGGATGAAGAGGTTTTCATATTTCTTGTTTTGGGTTGGCTTTAAAGGATTAAGGCTCTTGTGTTAGGAAATGTACTCTGTGTGTGTGCGCGCATGTTTGCATGCAAATCAGTTAAATAAACCAGTTAAGTAGTTCAGTTCAGTCTTTGTGAAGGCTGATATTAGTGCAATTAGCTATTTCAGTACTATTTCTGGTTGGATGCACTTCAAAATGTTTATGTAGTAAGTACTTTTCCTCTTGTGTACAATTTATTTAAAACAAAAGACCCCAAGTTTGTTATACTTGCAGTAGTTTAATTTATTAGGGAAATCTGCATGATTTAAGATTACTTAATAATTTCTGAAAATAAACCTGGGTGCTCAGTAAAATATACCTATTTACATTTACTTCAGTTTTATGTATGGAAATCGTTACCATGCTTCTATTGTATAAAGTGTGTTTTTTTTTCCAGTGTTGATGGCAGGTGAGACTTAAGACATATCATTATTAGGCTTTCCACTGCTTTCCTTTTCTTTATTTTGGAAAATCATTGTTTTCCCCCCAGGGCAGAATTTCCCCCAATGTATTGTACATTAAATTCAGCAGCAGTATATAATCTAGTATAAGACTCCAGATGGGTGTGTTTCTCTGACTCACTCACTCACTCACTCACTCACTCACTCACTCTCTTTCTCTCTCTCTCACTCGCTCTTGTTTTTCAGACGAGATGGAGCTCTCTTTAGTAGCGCTGTTCTGTTTTTCCCATCTAGCTCCAGTTTTGGGTGAGTGTTCATCATGTTTTCTGTGCTATTGTTCGTTCTCTTACTACTTTGTGTCAAAGCTGGTGCAATGTGTAACTTTTTTTTTTTGGGGGGGGGGGGGTTTGAAGTGATATTTTGAGGAATATTTCATGCTCATGCTTTTCCACCGATTGATTCCTGACGGTTCTGAGCAATTCAGATAAGCTTGAAGCATTTCCAAACTTGTTTTCTGCCCAGCGTAACCTGTTTCCCAGCACATAGCTGGAGGGATAACGTAAAGAAGATGCAAAAGGCAACATCTGCCTCTTTTTCTCCAACAGTTAGAAATATGTTGCATGGAGAAAGCCTTGGGTGAATGACACCATTAATGGCGATGGCTCTGAGAAGAGTCCCTTTATTTCAAGACTGGGGCTGATCTGTGTTTAGAAAAGACGCCCTAACGGCAATTTCCTTGTGTGTGTGTGTGTGCGTGCGTGCGTAGGCTCAGCTTTTGGCAGGGAGATGCCAGGTAAGTGAGTTGAGGCTTAGATGTGTGTGCAAGGAATGTGTTTCTCCAGCTGTTTTTTGGAAACGCTTTGTTTGGCATCTTTAAGCTTCTTGCTGTTTGAAACATGCTCTGCCTCAGGGTACACCAAAATGTCTGCACGATTTATTACCGTCATGCACAAAAAAGGTAAACAAATTGCAGTACTACGCTTCCTTCAAGTAAAAAGAGAAAACTTTTCACAGCTAACTGCTGGCTGTGGGTGTTCTAGACATTGCAAAAGAGTGTAAAATTTGCATTTCACACAGACCCTCAAATGCTTGAAGTTCTTTTCGGGGAACTTTGCGAACGGAAGCAGCGATCTCTGGTTTTCTTCCACCTCAAAATAAATAAATAAATAAATAAATGTGTGCGCTTTGGTGACTGGCTTCCCAATCATGCTGTATTCCTACCTCATGCCTAGTGTTCCTGGGATTGTCTCCATATCCACGGAGACCCTCACCAGGGCAAAGTGCTTACTGAATTAATGAATAGAAAATGTTTCATATTTTCCACAGTATTTTTCTCCTAATCTTAAAAGACATATTGTCTGTTGACTTTTCTCATTAATGGATCTTTGATTCTTGACCATAAGACTTATTATCCATAGACTTCATTCACACTAACATTAAAGAACGTTTAAAGATTTAATAGTGGAGAGAAGAATAATTTCTCACTCACCATCTTGTAGGAATATTTTAATGTTTTGTTGTTGTTGGTGACCTTAATGCTGACCCCAGTGTTCTGGGAGATTCCTTGAGAACAAGTTGACCTTTGCACCTTTCTCAGACTCTTTTTCTTTTCCTGAGCTCAAGCAACTGTAATTCCACAAATAACCACAAAGAAGCACACAGTTGTTGCACTTGTTGTTTGAAATGTCAGACACTCTAGCACTGCCACTTTGTTTGGGTTTGGTTGGGATGCGTGATAGCGGTGGTGTTGGTACACCCTTGGTTCTCTTAATAAAGCACCCCATTCATTAGCCTGGGGATAAAAAAAAAAAGGATTCATATTTCCTCTCTGTGCGCTGTAGTCTGCTGTTAGTAAGACATTACCATGGTGTTTGTGACAGCATCTGTGTCCTCTCTTTTATTATCCAAATGTTCCCATGGTGATGAAGGGGGGAAAAAAAAAGACACGTGATGTTTTGGGGACATTTTCTTGGTCCCCATGAGGAAAACTCTTTTGTTGTGCAAACTAATCTTTGCACATAAAAGATTTCCTTTTGTAGGCATGTGTAGCCTTGAGAGTAATAAACCTACAGTAATAGATGATAGTATCTTGTGTGTGTGTGAGAGAGTTTGAGAGAAAGAGGGAGAGAGAGTGTGTGCGCGCGCATGTGTTTTGTGCATGAGAATGCACCGTGTTATGTAAGCCTAAACACAGCCTTTTTCTTTTTTTACTTTCTCTCTCTCTCTTTTTTTTTTATTTTTTTTTATTTTATTATTACAACTTTTAATTCAACATGTATTACAGTTGCTTCCTTAACTGGTTTATTAAGCATAAAACAGTTTCCAGTGCATTACATTCTTGATCCTGCTGATTTGCTCTCTGCTTTCTCTCTCCAGCCTCTACGATGGATGATGGTAAGAATGATCTACATCCACTTACATTTCTATCGCCTTAATTTAGCAGCAGATGCGACCGAGAAAGCTTCCAGGTCAGAGCTAGCAGTGTTTGATGTGAAACAGAATGTTTGAGCCACAGCAGGGAAAGGAAAATGTTTTGTGAAGGTCCTCGGCTAGTGAGTTGTTATTACAGCCGCGCATTCCAGTAGCGCAAACATTCAGGCGTGTGAACGAAACTAATCATGTGGAGGTGTCCAAAGCAACAAAGTGTTTTAGCAGAAGTGTAAAAGAAACACTGTTTGGGGGTTTCTTTCTCACCGTTTAATCAGCTTTATACCAGAGCAGTGAAAATGTTGCATGGTGCAAAATCTTTGGTTTTTAATAATAATGCAAAGTCACTGTGTTGAAGTCTCATGTCCTTTCATTTATTTCTCCTTCCAGATTACGACAGCCCCTTTCATTATGGTAAGTGAAGTGACCTTTTAGCTGTTTAGTAAATGAACTGGCAGAAAAAACAGAGGAAATTCCAGTACATGATGGGCAGTGTGAACAGACAAGAGATCTATACTACATCATTTCAGCACACAGCCTCATCAGTGGCTTCTCATTCATGCTTTTCATTTATCTACCACTTTGACTACATGAATAATGAACTCAGGTGATGCCAATGAAAAAGTGCCTTCCTAATCAGGAAACATCTGGGAAGGTCAGCGGGTATTTGTGTTTTCGCTCCATTTGCTGAAGTAGACGGAAAAACTTCACCCCAGCGGCCAGGCTTTTGCACAGCCGGCCGGAGAACCTCAATCTTTGCTCTGTTTAATATCTTAAATTTGATACTAACCAACAGTCAGACCTTGAGCTGAAGTATTTTCATATATTCACTTCCACTGCACTGACGTTTCTTCTTGTCCTCTCTGAAAATACACGGAAACTATGTTACACTGAAACGTTACTACCGGACGTTGATGGAATCACAAACTGTACACGTTTTGTATTTCTCTTATAAACCAGTGGCATTAAAGAGAGGCTTAATGGGAACAATGCAGTGTTTACTGCAGTTAAATGCATGTTTTTGGAGTTTTAGATCAGGAAACACACTTGAGCACCTGAGCATTTACCAAACAGTAGTTTAGCGCTCCAGTAATTTTGCTCAGCCAGAAGAGTTAACGATGGGTTGGTTAAGCATGTGCTGTGTTGTCATCAAGGCTGTTCTCACACCTTCTAACGTCACCGATCCACATTTCTGGAGATCCACCAAGCTGCAGGTTTTACTTGCAAAATATTTTGCCTCCAGATTGTCCTAAAGGTCTGATGGAGCAGGATGTTAGCAGAGATAACTGGCTGCTTCTCGGGGTGTCAACATTCAAGAAGCCACTGAACTACGAGTCTGTGGTGTAGCTAAATTTTTACATACTTGACAATGACATGAATCAATGCAGATTACGTGAAAGAAAAAGAACACTTGGCGTATTCATAGATCATGTACAAATATCCCAACACACATCATAAATTTCTGCATTTTTGCTTATATTTTCTGTTAAACTTGTATATAATCCTTTTGTGTCTGCTTTCAGACTACGAGTCGGTGAGGATTGGCGGTTTGGTCTTCGCTGCTGTGCTCTTCTTCTTGGGGATCTTTGTTGTTATCAGTGAGTCAATGTTTGTGTGTGTGTGTTTGGCAAACATGATAAGCCAAAAACTCACTGCTGTATATTTATACTTGACTAACAGACATATTTCATGCGAGAGAGAGAGTCTCATACAGACAGTTTAAAATTCTTATGAGATGTTTATTACTTCTCTTCGCTGTGTAGCTTAACTGTCCTAGACTTTTAAAAAATTAGCACATGTTATCTGGCATGTCTTGGTATAGTTGAGGCACAGTTGAAGAGATTTGTCCCCAGAACTCTCACTCGCTTCTAACTCGGACAAACAAGATTATAAACTGGGCTTTTTTGTGAGCTAGATGCTTTAAAAAGCTTAAAGGTTGCACAACACATGCCATTATGACACTGAATACTGTTGCCCCCTTATTATAACCCTGAACTACTCGACTCCTGTAGCAAACAAGTTACACTCCAGAGGAAGAGGCATAATTTGCAGCGCTGGTCAACATTCTCATTGACCATATAGTTTGTCATTTAAATAATATCAACAAGTATAATAATTTGGATTGTATTCTGCCTCAGTTATAGGATATAAAATGGTTCTAGTTATAAAACATCTGCCAATTTCACTGCTGCTCACAGAACAAAACCTTCCTGATGATTTGAAGTTTTATTTGTAAAATACAGTAAGGAATAATATATAAAATATTGTAAACAAAATGAAAAAAACTAAATGAATGGGGAAAAGGTTTTTAATAAATGCAATTACTCTTAAAATTCAGATTTGTGTTCAGTTCAATTTAATACAGAGCTTTTAACAACATAAAAAAAAAATTAACAAATATATTAACAAAGCAGCTTTACAGAAAATCTGTGTCCAGTTTCAGTCATCAGTCGTCTCTCTCTCTCTCTCTCTCTCTCTCTCTCTCTCTCTCTCTCTCTTCTCTCTCTGTCTCTCTCTCTCTCTCATTTCCTGTAGGCCGAAAATGCCGTTGCAGAGGAAGCCAGGCCTCTTAAAGTGAGTTGAGGAGTAAAAGCAGGTCACATTATGGCTTTTTTTCCCCCTCCTGAACATGTTATAGTAAGCAGTGTCAAGTGTTTGTTTTTTACTCTCATTATCTCTGTTCTTTTCTGCTTTTGGTTGCCTTTCTATAGAAAGCTTAAAGCGAGTTAAATAAAGTTTAGTTAAAACAATGTTTTTATTTTATTTATTTATTTTTGGTTTAAGGCTAGGGGGATTTAATCCAGAAGCATCCTGGGTTAAGAAATGCTCGTGTCATCATTGAGTGTAACCTCATATCAGTTCCCGATCATGCAGATTATGGCAGGAAAACTTCGTTTCATGGATCCGTGGCAGTGTATGCAAAGTTCAGATTCTATAATGTGGCTGGAAATTAGAAGCTACACCATGCTGAAAATGGATTAGTGTGTGAATATTTGAGGGAATAAATTGTATGTAGTAATATTCTGCATTTTTACAGTTTTTAAATAGTGATTACACAGATGAATGCTTAGTTTTGAGGAACACAAATTAGCCTTTTGTACCAGCGTGGAACACTTCATTCAGGTGTTAATGGTAGTGAAGTCTGTTTGCTTGAATGTGGCTATAAAGACACTAGGCTTGAGTCCGGAAACCATAACGCCTGTCCAAGACTTAGCTACTTTATTCATGCTCAACTGCGGCTTCACATTTAAAATTTACTGCACTTCTGCCCATGTTTGTTTTATTTTTGCATATCCAAAAAAAGAGTCAAGTGCACAAATTACGTAGGCATGGTAGGCGCAGATATTTTTAACTGATAGCAGTCCCCCTACAATTATGCTGTGGGTGGCAGTGACGATTTATCTCTCATCCCCAGGCTATCACTAATCAAAACAATTTGAAGACGTGACTCCATTATAAAGATAAGCCGTGTGTGCAAATCATTTAACGCGCATTTAAATAATTTGAGTATTCGTAACTACATAAATAATTTAGTAATCATCATACTTGTATTTTTTTTTTAAAAATGCATGAGCTTTTGGACCTGTAATAGTTCTAAACATGCGATCTAATCTTGTTTACGTGGCTCTGCACGGTCCTGATGAGATGAGACAATTGTTGTCTTGGTAACCGATTTGGTAGACTGGACAAATCCAATCTAGCTCTAACTTGGTAAGATGTATGAAGAACCCCTGAAAGCCTGGAATTAAAAATATTCATTTAAATGATCTTTTTGTGTTTACTTTTAGACAAGCAATTTGCCTATTTGAATGTTGTTTTATTCCACTGTGTCATCTTCTTTCCCAACACAGCATGTATTACCAACAAGAGGACACAGCAGTGGGGATGGCAAAAAGCTTAAAAGGATCCTGTTTTCATGTGTTCACATTTACGTTTGACTTGAATCATCATCTTCATCCAACACTGCCATTGCTCCTTCTCAAATATCTAAACCCTAAGTTCTTATTCGACGAGGTCTTTTATCATGTGTTAAGGATTTGCAGCTGATGAGTTCATTCTTCTTGCTATTTCATTCACTTACTTTTCACCACAAAACATGTTTTATAAGAACCCTTGACATTTCCTTAGACTTCCGTATCTTGTAGTTCTGAAGTGTTAAGGTACATTTCCCTTCATAATGTAGAGTTTTATACATTTTGTAAATTCTTTTGTTTGCAAGACACTGATTTGCTGTTGATTATACATTGCATTAATGATCACATGACTGACAGCTTTTCTATCAAATAAACATGATTTAATGCAACATGCAGTGTGGTAATCTTTAACAAAAGCACAAAATAAAACAAAACAAACAGATGTCTGGTTAGATATGGTTTAACTGACATGCTATCCCGTTGTGGAGTTTGTTCCCTTAGTTCCTGCTGTTATGAGAATCTCCACTTTTCTGGGAAGGCTTTCCTCTAGATTTTGTGGCCACTCGAGTTCTTCCACTCCAACCTTAGTGAACCATAGGTGTCTCCCAAATCACATACTTGTGCACTATTCCATGCTGTTGTGTTAGTATAAATAGTGTGAATGTGTGGAATGTTGGAAACTTCATGCATCAGTACTCTCAGCCTTATTTATGTAGTGGAAGAGGGGCGGAGCTACCAGGTGTTTGCTGGATGAGGAAAAAAAAAATCAAGATGGTCGACGACACTCTGGTGAACAAGACATTTTACAAACGTCTTTTAAATTAGCCCAGGTCCTGTGATTTCTTTTTTCTAAAGTTCTACTAAAGCTAGCAGGGTCACATTAATTTTGTTTGTCAACTAATTCCGGGTTAGGCAATAAAACGTTAATGTTCCATGTGAGACTATACTATGTACTCTTCTAAAATTCATCCACTAGACGGTTGAGTACATAGTGCACAGTATAAGTGCTCAGGTTTGGACCTCCTAGTTCCAGTGAAAGGAAAGCATAATGCTGCATGTGCTTCCAAGTTTGGGGAAGACCTACATATGGGGGTGAAGGTCATGTGATCACAAACTATTGCTTGTATGTTGTAAGTGTACAGGTTTGTGGTATCAGTAACAACAGTATATCATTCATTGTCTACCGCTTATCCGAACTGTTCTCAGGTCACGGGGAGCCTGTGCCTATCTCAGGCGTCATTGGGCATCAGAGTGCCAACCCATCACACGGTACACACACTCTCATTCACTCACACACTACAGACAATTTAGAGATGCCAATCAACCTACCATGCATGTTTTTGGACCGGGGGAGGAAACCGGAGCAAACCCCCGAGGCACGGGGAGAACATGCAAACTCCACACACACGGCGGAGGTGGGAATCGAACCCCCAACCCTGGAGGTGTGAGGCAAACGTGCTAACCACTAAGCCACCGTGCCCCAACAGTACATCAGTGCTGAATAATTGAATCAAATAGGACATTTTTATATGTTGTCTTGTCATTACATATAATTATTAGGTGATCAATCCCCATTCTTTTTACAGTACACATTTTCTTTCAATTTCCAATGATGAACTAACTCTGGTTAAACATATTCATACCCTAAAAGTGGCTCTACTTTTAGCGCACCATGGCAACTGCTCACACAGCAAATTGTATGGTCAGTGTTTTACATTTAACAAGCAAATGTCTGGATTTTGACTGATCTAAAACATATATTTGAGTAATACAATACAACTCATTTGAATGTGAGAAGCAGTACTTTATTTCTGATGGCTGCTGTGCACAGGCATTGAGGTGGTTGAAATGGCTACCGCAAGCTGATGTTACCTTCCTAAAGAAGGCAAAGGCCTAGGGTGAGTGCAAAATGAACACTAGATTTCAGGTTGGTGGTTATGAGTAGGACAGAAGTTGGAGGCTGTAGGACTGGTCTTTAAAGACAAAAAGAAACAGGAAAAACTATGAAATCAGGATGACAGGCAAAATCTAATCTCACCTTGGAGAGAGAATGTTGATGGTGCCAATGGAATCAACACAAAATACAACTACACAGAGCTGGATATGAAGTAGCTAACCTGACTGCCAAAACACCAAATGAAAACCTAGTGTGTTTAGACATTCAGAAGCAGCTTCGAGAGCAGGTGCATGCAAAATTGTACGTGTTCTCAAACCAAGGGAAAACAAAGCAACGATCACTTCAACCAGAAAAACAATTGAGTGGCAAACAAGCTGGCTAAAAGTGAGCCAGGGGGCTGACACAAGGGTAGCAATGTGCTAACTGATAGCTCCGCCTCTTTTAATTGGGTTTCTGCTTTCCCATTGGTCGGTGTCCTGTCAAACAGTTAATGGTTTTTGCCATTAACTAGGTATCCACCTATGAGAAGGACAGCCTGAGATAGAACAGCATTTACAGATGCCCTTATCCAGAGGAACTTTTTATCTCATTTTATACAACTGAGCAGTTGAGGGTTAAGGGCCTTGCTCAAGAGCCCAGCAGTGGCAGCTTGGTGGACCTGGGATTTAAGCCCTCCGATCAGTAGTCCAACACCTTAGTACTTCAACAGCAAACAAATAGTGAAAAGAAAAAAAAGAGCGCGCATACACAAATGCACGCACACCCACACGTAACAGTTGAGTAATAATTTTAAATTTACGGGATGTTTTCTTTGGTTTTTTCCATCTCAAGGCAAAAGAAGTATTAGGCCTGGGTCGGTTCTGAGACATGCTTTCAAAGACTCTCCTTTATATTACCATTTAGAGCAAGAAATGATTTCTGAGTAAATTACTGTAGTTGCTTTTGCTTTAAATATATTATCTTAAAGTGTTGCTGCTTAGGGACAGGATGAAGCACCTAAGTCTGGATGAAGCACCTCATACATCCATGATTTAAAAGTGTCAAAGAAAAACTAGGTTCAGTCACACTTCAATTGTTTAAGACTAGATTCAGCCAAGGCATGTAGCCATTATGAGGAAGGGGAAAAATTTAAAAAGACTTCCCGATTTGGTGAATACTGTTACCATGGACCAATCAGAAGTCAGGGCTGTAATACAAAGTTTGTGTTCATTCATTGTCTACCACTTATCCGATCTATTATCAGGTCACAGGGAGCCTGTGCCTATCTCAGACACACACACACACACACTACGGACAATTTAAAGATGCCAGACAATGCATGTCTTGGAAATTTGGACTGGGAGAAGAAACCAGAGTACCCGGAGGAAACCCCCAAGGCACAGGAGAACATGCAAACTCCAGACACACATGGCGGAGGCAGGAATCAAACCCCCAACCCTGGAGGTGTGAGGCAAACATACTAACCACCAAGCCACCATGCCCCCCAAATGTTTGTGTTACTTAATAAATTTATATTACCATTCATATCCTTATAGCACATATATACCACATATCCTTCATTGTCTACCGCTTATCTGATCTATTCTCGGGTCACGGGGAGCCTGTGACTATCTCAGGCATCATTGGGCATCAAGGCAGGATACACCCTGGACGGAGTGCCAACCCATCGCACACACACTCTCATTCACTCACACAATCACACACAATTTAGAGATGCCAATCAACCTGTGCCTGTGCCTATTTCAGACACACACTAAGGACAATTTAAAGATGCCAAACAATGCATGTCTTTGGACCAGGGGAGGAAACCCCCGAGGCACGGGGAGAACATGTAAACTCCCTCACACACGGCGCAGGCGGGAATCGAACTCCCAACCCTGGAGGTGTGAGGCAAACATGCTAACCACCAAGCCACCGTGATGTACCTTGTATTGTCTGCAGGGAAGGGCAGAAGGCTACATTAAGTTTTTAGTCTTTAAGATATTATGGTAAAACTATGCCACTTTTTTCACCCCAGCTGTTCAATTTTCAATTACATTTTCTTAATTTGCAAGAGTTTAGTCTCTATATCTTGTTCTAGCATCAGATTCAAATGTTTAATACTGATTTGCCTCTGCGGTCACCTTAGTATGCCTACAGGTAGAGCTCCTATAGACTGTTATTGTATTTCCTGTGAAAATCAATATTTCAATCAGACAGATTTGAACACAAAATATTTTTATGTAGTGTAACCCACTGAAGCAATTAAATGTGAAAGCAGTGACTGGGTCTCCCAAATGCTTCCAAGAGTACATAGAGATTGTATTAGGCCCACCAGTCTGGAGAAAATATATAATATTGCCTATAATCAACAGACTGATCACACTGGCCTCACTTGCACTCACTACACAATAGCCACTTCATATATAGGTGCACATTCTTCAGCCTAGGCATAATCTGGATGCACCTTCTTTTTTCTTTAGTTATAAAAATAATTGTAAAACTAGCCCCAGACAGAATAAAAAGCACACAAACACTACAGCTAAGCATTTACTTTAATCATTATATGTATTTATATGGCTCAGTTTAGTAAGTTGTTAACCCACGGTGAACTGGTGTGACACCAACTAGACCACACATGTTTAGATAAGTGAAGCTGGCTATCATAAAGCATCCTAACATAGATAGATAGATAGATAGATAGATAGATAGACTGTTTCGCAGTACAGCCCTGTGCACATCCTAAAATAGGCAGTTTGTTCCTTCTTAGCACGTTAATTGCATCATTTAGCAGTCGGAATCTGCCTCAACTCTCAAAACAAAACACCAGTGTCGCCAACCAGTCGCAAATCCCCGCCCTCCCCTGCTAGCAGTGCGCATGCGCAGAAGTGCTGAGCCTCACTGCCTGGAAAGGTTAATGGGTTTACGGCTGTTAGCAGTGAGATCACCACCCACACACAACTGTTAATGACATAGTGCACAACATAAAAGACCCAGTTAATGACCTAATTATCCCTATTTTAGTCTATTATGTACATTTACACTGACATTGTTTAAATGACTATTAGTGATCACATTTATATTATACAAATAATATATATGTTCATATTTGCATGTAAAAAGAGGGAATGGAATGGGAGAGGTTGTTTTGGAATGTAAACAACAATACGTTGTGCAGTTTTTTTTATTTTATTTTATAAGGTAAATGCCGTATATACTACAAAAAGAACTTGGCTCTTTTTATTTATTTATTTATTTATTTATTTATTTATTTAAAACATTTTATAAATGAAATCTATGTTCGACATTATGGAACAAACTACAAACAAAAAAGCTTATCATATTTTCAAAGAATTGACTTTTTTGTAAGACATTTTGTCTGGCAGCATTAAAGCTGTAAATAACGTGACTTGTTCTTGTCTTGAATAAAGAAACATACTGGCAGGTTGACTCGGCCGCTAGAGGGCGCTGCGAAACTAACGGATGGATTCCAAATGGCTTTGTACACCCTATATACACACACCGCATCTTTTATGTAATAATTGATTCTACACCCTATGTAGTGCACTTCTATATCCAGTAGGGAGGTATTTGGGATTGAGCCATGGAGTTGACCGGAATATGATTAGTAGGTGCACTACAGCACAGCTTTACATCCTCTCACAGTCTGAAGAGAGAGAAAGTGAGAAACCCAGCCCAGCTCCAGCACTGCAGACATGGCCACTAGCGCAGGTGCGTACAGTACATTTAACTTTTTTTTTTTTTTTTTTTTTTTTTTTTTTACTGTACAGATGTTTAAAGTGCATTTAAACTTGATATACTACAGACTTTAGTGTATTCATTGCTGTTTATATGAAGCATTTCTACATTCTCTGCATCACTCATAGTGTTTCATTAAATCGTATAAAACATGCATTGTTTTAGACTTCATTATGCATTATAAAAAAATGTAATTTATTTTTTTAAAATTTTTTTACTATTTTATTGTCAACTCGTTGATTCCAAGCAGTCACTGAAAATTCTAATTAGCCTAGCTATATATATATATATATATATATATATATATATTTATTTATTTATTTATTTATTTTTATTTTTTTAACGGGATTAGGCTATTATTCAAGAAAAAAATATCCAGCTAAATGATTTTAGTTGCAATTTCTTCACTTTGAAAACACAAACATGTTGCTAGTGTTACAAATGCACAGCTCCTTAATTCCAGATCTATATTTAAAGTTAAAATATTACCTGTATTTACGTTTGATTTGCGTAAAACGTTATTTAATCTAGTCACACCCTGCTTGATAATCTCTTAATAAATCGACGCTCCCAGGAGACAATCTAGCTCCTCATTCAGACTGAACTCACAGCAGTGCGCATGCGCGTTACTGCCATGCGGACACACTGCACACTTGAGGGATCATTTCGCTGAGCTCGCAGACTCCTCCTCCACTGCAGCCGATCAATACACCAAACTGCTCGGGTGCGTGAAGAAAAAAAAGACTATGGCGTGAAGATTTCTCTTACAGTTCACTTATTCTGTTTATTCCACAGAAATTGCTTTTGAATTTTCCATATATTAAATGGCAAAAACGGCACATTGCCATATAGGAGCACTTGGAATAGAATTACTTACGCAGGATTTGGCTGGGGTCCACAATGAAGAGGATGCTTTTTTGGGTGGTGTTTTATTTGTTGGCCAGCACAGTGGTACAGTTCCCGCCTCTCAGCCCCATGGCCCATGGCGTGATCCTGATCTCAGGTTATTGTCTTTTAGGAGTTTCACTTATTCTCCCCATGTCAGCATGGGCTTCCTCCTGGTTCTCTAGTTTCCTCCAACCTCCAAAACTTGCCGAAAAGTGCACTGTCTTTGCTAAATTAACCAACCCTAGGTGTGTAGACATGCATCAAGGGTCTTCTCTGTCCTGGCACACAGTAGGGTGGATTGTGTTTCCACAAACAAACACTAAAGCCCTACCTCTTCAAAGGCACTTGAATTTTCATTTAGTTAAAAATGCCTCAATATTTCATGCTGTATTAACATTATTCGAACAGGGTTTTTGCTTGATGGCAGCCATCCAATTCCCAAACCCTGCCCTTGCTAGCTGTGCGCATGTGCGGAAATAGTGAATCTTGCAGTCAAAAGTTTAATAGGTTAATAATGTTAGCAGCGAGATCACTACGCATACAACCTTTAGTGACTTAATAGACAACATAATGACCTAATTATTTTTGCTTTTGTTACGTCTTTTAAGGCAAACATAGTCTAGCTTTAATATTACTCACTTTGTTATGTCTATTAGTCTATTAGTGATCACATTTATATTTGCACATTTATATATGGTGTAATAATAATCAAGCCCTTACCACAGGATTGGTGAATATAGGTTATCGATATCAGGACAGTTTTCTCTAGCCTGTTAAATACAAGCTTTTTATAGAAAAATTAGGTTAACTTATATTTCATGTAATCTATGACCTGGCTTGTAATATTTATGTTCACATCTTTTGCATATAAAAAATGGTATTAGGTCATAGTTTGAGACATTTCTCTAGCGCAATCTGCTTGTCTGTGGCCTTTAGCCCTTTATCAGTGCCAGTTTTTGAACACAGGTCTGCTGTTAAATGAAAATCTTTTGATTCATCTACTATTTTCAACGCAGCATTGATATTGATGTGTTTAAAAATCCCAGGATTGCTGCTGCACCTGATACACACATAAACTCTTACACTCTTCGTCTGTCGCTGTGGGGGAGCCCAGTCTAAAACCCTATTAGAAAATGTTCCAAGCAGAAGCAGCAAACCCCTAATTAGATCCCTTTTTATGGGTTAACAGCACCATATACATAATAAGTAGTGATCATATTATATTTCCTTTCCACTGGTGGCTGGAGTAGTCAAATGATGACTGTCAAATTTTAACAGAAGGGGACTAAGGTGGGGGAAACCCTGGATGGGCTGGTAGCTCTGATAGAATTAGAAATGGCTGTATTAAGTGTATCGAGTAGCAGCTCAGCATACTGTAGGTTTTAAACATTTTATGGGTATGTGTACAGGTTTTCATACCAATCAAGCAGGAGCCATACCTGATTTCACCTGTTTTAATCAGTTTTTCTAGGCTTTCAGTAGCGTCAGGTGTGGCTTCTGCTTGGTTGGGAGACCTGAACCCACCCTGACCCTTTCCTGAGAAGACTGGACACTCCTGATTTAGGTATTCAGTCAGCATTCCCCTTTCCTACATGAAATGTGGAGTTATATTTCAGGACCTCAGCACCATCTAGTGAGGAATACAGTAACACTGTCTAAACTGACATATAATACTGGAGTTAGTTACAGTTATCAAGGGTCGACTTAGAATTGTGTTAGTGTTAAAGTATAAAGCGAACAACTTTTGCTTTGAATTCAGACAGTAATCTGAGCTCAGGATTGAACCAAGAACCCCGGAGCTGTGACACGATGTCACAAAACCCTAATACGCCATGTTACTGTAATGTATCACTGCCATTGTCAGTGACACAGTGACACATGACACATTTTGTATTTCATAACTCTTTTCCCAGAGTCGATGTGGGTGGACCAGAGTGCCTTTGATTATGGTAAGCACTGAAGTAAAAAAACACTGATTATGGAAAACCCTGCATCCAATGAATGAAATGAATCTTTATTTATGTAATTATATCAACACTATAATAATAATTTACAGTATCAATAAGTTAATAAAGCACTGAGCCATATTGCTTTGTGTTACATTTGCCTAGCTTCAGTTCATGGGACTTTTAATTTCTCCTAGATTATGAGACTTTGCGAACCACCGGCGTCATTCTTGCTGTGGTAATGTTTGTAACGGGAATCCTCATCGCCCTGAGTAAGTTATTCTGCGTAAAGTTCTCATATTTACATTTATTTATTATTTGGAGCCTTTAACCGAAATTTCCAATAGAAAACGCAAGCCATTTTATACTGAACGGTTTTTCTAATTTGTGAGTTTTCAGGTTTAAATGGGTTAAATGGCTTTAATCATTTAATGAAATGGGAGCTATTTCAGGACAAACTATTTTACACTCTGTGATTTCTCTGTAATATGACAAGCTTATCTTATTAGCTCCAAAAGAGGGAAACAAGGGAATTACTGTTTATAGCTGATAATGCAAGTGCTAACTAATTGTTTCATGGACATTACACAATGTAAAATGGAACAATAAAAAAGTCATTTCATTCTTTTTCATTTCTTAAAATGTCTGTAATTGTTGCCGAATTACTGTGGGATAAGATGAACAAGATATTTTGTGTTAACTGCCATGTGCTGAATGCCCAGTTCACTCTGCCCTTTCTCCTTTCCGTAATTCATAATTTTATCGACCTACATTTACTCTCTTTTTGTCTCTTAATAGGTAAAAAATTCAAATGTTCAAAGTCATCGAAGTAAGACTTTGCACGCGAGTGGAAAGCCTGCTCTATGCATGCGGAATGACTTGGAAAAAAGATGAGGAGTGATAACGAAACAAAGGACCTTCACCTAGAAGTCTCTTCACAGACATGCAGCCCCTGGGTTAAAGCCTTGCTGAGAGTTTCACTTTGTCTAGAAACACTGCCTATCCATGAACTGAACTGGATTACAATTTGCCTTAGAAGAGTCAGGGATAAACAGCGTACCTGGCAACATTGGAGTAAAAAGAATACACGCAAGCTCTGGTGATGAATTCGAGAAAACTCTTTATAGAAACAGTGCTGCACTTTTTCTATAAAGTATTTGTCTTAGCAATTATGGTGTTTGAGTAATGTTTCTCTGGATAGACAGTGTGTACTGTATGTGTTTGTGTAATGCTGATGTATGCATGTTGTTATCTCAGTGCCTGACAAATGCCTCTAGTTGATCTCTGATGAAGTCATATTGACTGAATTCTAACTTATAGCAATACACTGAAAAAAGCTCGTTAAGTTGACTTAATTAGATCGTTTAAACGTGAGTGAATTGAGTAGCATTAACATAAGCAGTTTTCATTAAGGGGAAAACAATTCAGATGGTACTCAAGTTGAGATTCGAACCTACAACATTAATGTTCAGGAACAAACACGTTATTTAATATTTTATATGTAATATTTGGTCTTAAATCTGACCGACCACATAGTCCCTTTTTTTCAGTGTATACAGCATTACTAAAAGTGGCAATCCAAATAATAACCATTTCTAAGCTAATCTGCACTAATCAACAGGTCCTGTGCTGGATTTTGAACGATTCTTCCCTACTGTGCATGCTCGCTGACTGAGGTTTTGGGAGTGCGTTAGTAAAGTGTGCTGTTTGTCTGTGAGAGTGAGGTAACTTCTGCCCCATTTTTCTTCTGCAGCTCAAGTCCTGTGGAACGGCTTCAGCCCAGCATAACAGAAGGTAAGATCACTGTGCGTAGAAAACATGTCACATACTATCATTTTACTTGCTGATAATTTCCTTATTCTATTTTTTTCCTCTTTTCAGTGCCTTCTCAGTCAGTATAGAGACTGAGAGACTGAGCATCTGTGCTTGAGGATGCTCCTAAGAATGTGAGGAGAGCTGCATGGGCTCAGACACCTTTTTATTTCCGCTGGAGTTTAAGGCTTCTTACTTTCTTTCTTTGTCACAATTTGTTCAGGATTATTTATTTATTTATTTATTTACAGAATATTACATACCAATATTCATAATTTAAGATATATAATGTTCATGACAAATTGTTTACTAATACCCCTGCACTAAGATCAATAATGCGCACAAATATAACTGTTGATTATTGGAAAGAATGTATGTTGGGCTACATTTTTATTACAATTCTAAAGCTATGAAATTTGCAGTGACATTTAGAGCATTTCAGCTCCTTTCTTGTTCACTCCCTCCTCCTCTTCCATTCTCATGCGTTTCACCTCCTCCAGTTTAGCAGCATGACTCTGTCCTACTTCTGTATATCGTAGTAGCATTTTTAAAAGTTCATAACTTTGTCATACTAACAGCATCATTTAAAGGAACTGACCGTAACGTGACGATACATAAATATCTGACTATGCAGAAACTTACTCCTGGCAACCTTTACCACAGTGCTTCTTCTATTGAAATCAAATGCTTGGATTCTTCAATAAATTTATGATTAGCATGTGAAAAAAAGGTAAATAATAAATGAAAAGAATTTTATTACCTTGACTACATTTGGTTTGTTAACCTTGTGTCAATGAAAAAAAAAAAATCACAAAATGTTGAGACACGACCTAATAAAATATTCCGAATCATCAACCAGCGGTTTCAGTGTCTCGCTGTATCCATTAATCATAAATGTGTATCTTGTTCAAATAAACAGTATCACACCCAAAGTAACAAACAACAAGCAAATTTACCAGCAAATTTTAATGCCGTTGATGAAGCCTTGAACAATTTATTTCGTCAGTGTATTACATTCAAACAGGAAGTTTGTTTTAATTGCAGTGTTGATTGATTGATTGTCATTATAAAAAGAAAAAGTACAGGACAAGTAGACAGTGTTTGGGTTATGATTACATGAAACGCTCACACAGTTCTGATAAATTAACAATCATTTCACTTGGTCTTAGAAGGAAGTGACAGTACAATGTTTTTCCCCCTTATTTGAATTACAAGGCACTCAAGTCCCAGAAACCCAGTGATTCACACGAGATAATCCCCTCAGCCATTCCTATACTCTGTCTTTTTCATTAAGCAGTAGAGTCACTGCTAATTCTGATGTCCTTATCAAATTCAACAATACAGTTGATATGTCAAATGCTAACCTAGTGATGTAGTTAATGTAAGTGACATCATTGCCAGTTTGAGAGATGATTGCCATGCTGAGAACTTGAAAAGCATGACATTTTCACCCCCTACAATGACTCATCAAAACACACTCACATTCAAGCTATAACTGAGACCTGCTTATGATCTCTGTGAAGACAATGGTGACCACAAAGGTTACATAGAGAGCTTGTGCATGTAAATAATTTATCAAATACTTGCAAAAAAATACATATAAGTATCACATAAGTAAAAAAAAAAACACAGAATAAATAGATTGAATTTTTAGTAAGATAACATAACACTGATGCAGTGTAGTGTATTAAGCACATTCCAAACCAATATGGTTGATGACAAAAAAAAAACCTCTGGGAAATTCGACGATGATTTCACAGAAATCACATTATCATGAGCATTTTTTACATTGATAGAGGTGAACTGAGATACCCCTAATGAGAGGTTACTAAAAATAAAACATTATATACTCAAGATCTGAATTCAGTCAAGCAATAGAAGACAGAATTTGGAGGCACCTTTTCAACAGATTTCTTAATTCTACCTAACCAGTCTTTCTTTTGCTGTGACTCCTTTCGTTAAATTATATTTTTTTCTGCTCTAATATTCCTTGAGTGAATTCAGGCCTATTGAGAAGTCCCTATAAGAAGTAAAGGGAGACATGTTGGGACTGGAATGCAGTCCTGGTCACTCTTGGTCCTGTAAGGATGTGATACGCCGTCTAGAGGCATTTCTCTTCTTTAAGATGAGCTTGAGCTGAGTGTTTAAAAATAAAAGAGCTCTGTCAGTAGGCCGCTTTATACTAACAAAATATCTCTAATTACGATTTGAACCATGCTGAATATCCAAAGGACACACTATAGATTAAAAGCTGCACAGACTCAAAATAGCCAATGACACACACTCTTCTTCTTCTTTCGGCTTTTCCCTTCAGGGGTCGCCACAGCGAATCATCTCTCTCCACCTATCCCTATCTTCTGCATCCTCAACACTTGCACCCACTAGCTTCATATCCTCATTAATTCCATCCATATACCTCCTCTTTGGCCTTCCTCTTTGCCTCCTGCCTGGCAGCTCCATGTCCAACATTCTCCTACCAATATACTCACTCTCCCTCCTCTGAACATGTCCAAACCATCTTAATCTGGCCTCCCTAACTTTGTCCCCCATATGTCCAACATGAGCTGTCCCTCTGATGCAATGACACACACTATATTAGAAAAATACACATACATATGACAGATTAAAGGAAGAACCAACATAAAGATCTTAGTAAGCTGTTGGGCCACTACAAACCAACAGGATCAACTTCAAAATACTACCAAGTCATTGACATCATTTTCAATTGATGTCATTTTCAATGTCATTGGTCCATGCAAAGAGCCCTCATGACAGATGGATGGAATCATTCTGGTAGAGATTGCTCCCATCAGGATGGAAAGCAGATCTGAAATCTAAGTTGTCAAGTGGACCCAGACCATGACAACATAATCCATCCTTCCATTTTCTGTAGCAATTTCCTACACAGGGTCATAGGTAATCTATCACAGGGCACAAGGATGGGGACACCCTGCATAGGGTGCCAAGTCATCACGACGAACAATCACATGACCAGACGCACTACAGTCAATTTAGGGAACCAATCACGATGATTTGGGGGGGGGCTTGGGGGAACCCAGAGTACATGGAGGAAACTCCAAGCACGTGGAGAACATGTAAACTTTACAGATTCAGGGCAGAGGCAAGAAGCAAACCCACCAACCCCAGAGATGTGAGTCAAACGTGATAACCACTAAGCCACCACGCCAATGACAGCATAATACCTGCCTTTTTTCTTTTTTACTTTAATTTGTCATCTGTCTATAGATGGATAACAATGTCAAAGCCTTTTAAGGTTCCAAATTAGAGTAGTATTATTTTTAAAGCCCCTGTCAACTGTTAAATATAGCTTCTAAAACGAAACATTACTTTTTTTTGAATGAAGAGAATCCTGTATTTAATCTTTTTTGCCTTTTTCTCTGTCTGATTCATTGTAGGTAGGACTATGTGTGCTGTGGTGAGTCACATAGACAAAAATAACGAAATTAACGCTTGAACCCAACCACAGAAACGGAACTGACTTCTTTCCTGCTTGCACGGTGTGAGCAAAACTGCATCTCACTGGTTTATTTAAAGAAATGAGAATTGGCAAAAAGACTGCACTGCCATTAAAATAGTCGCAATAGTTACTACTGTGTATTTAATTTACACATTTTTTAACACTCATTAACTACACATAGAACGGGGAGAGAGAGAGCATATGCTTTTCTTCCCACTGAAGGCCAGCATTGCTTTCTTGGACTCAGAGCCACAGATGGCTGGGGTTTGAACTCATCGTCTCTGTATGAAAGGGAGGAATGCTTTTCTGTTTGAAATCATGTTGGTTGGGGCTTTAAAGAAAAAATACTGCTCAAAATATGGGAGAACAATATTTGTAGATTCTAAAGCCTTCTCAAAACTTCAAGGTTCAAGATCATATCGTCATCATAGCTACTGGAGCAAGCCAGTGGAGTCTGTACTCACCTTCTCTCCTTGATCTCCGCTTTGCAGCAGATGCACGGGCTGGTCGTTCTCCAGATTACGGATACTCGGGTCGGCTCCTTTGCTAAGCAGCAGTCTGATCAGATCCTCCTGATAGGGGCTTCCATGTAACCCTGCGGCCATGTGCAAAGCTGTGTGTCCGTGGGCCTGAGAAACCATGAATAAACATGAGAAATTAAAATGTCACAAGATGCTCTAGGCACATATAACTTAACAGTGTACTATTTGCTAATGATCAATAGATATCACATACTATAATCGATCAAAGTTGTTACACTCAACTGTACATAGAGAGATGTGTATACCCCAAGCAGAAAGTAAAGTCTCTGCATGTGTTACCTTCATGTTGATAAAGGCCTGTATGTCCGGCAGCTGCCATTTCATGAAAAAATTCACAAGCTGAATATTTCCCTCCTTCACAGCCAGGTGGAGTACGGTCTTGTTGCTTTTAATTTCCTGAGAAAGAACATGATTTAACATTGTGAAATTGAACCAAGTGTATGACCTCACTCATAACGAAACTGCTAATACAGAAAGAGGTCTTTCACTTTCAGTCTTATGTCAATAGGAATGTGAAAATGCTACGCAGCTAACGACGTTCTGCATTTCCTGCACATGAGCTGAACCATGAATTACATGCACACATTGTTATGCGATACAATCATTCAGCTACAACAGAAAACATCTTACTCTGCCAGGATGAGATCATTTTGGATGTGTAACAGTTTCAGATCACACAGTGGTCATTTGTGTTTCCAGAATGATCAGCAATGCAAAAATATTTTGTAGCTGGTGCAGAATTTTACCTGGCTGATTAGGGAAGCACCTGCTTCCAGTAGAAGCTGCAGGCACATTAGTTTATTTTCAGCTTGAGATTGCAGATTGCCATCATGAAGCCAGGCAGCAGATGAAGAGGAGGTGGAAGTAAGAGCCTTCATTGTGGCATTGTGGGAGATCACTGCACAATGCAGTGGGGTTAGACCTAAGAAGGTAAAAGACAAAGACAATTGTATTATATCCTTTCAAATATTTGGCTATTTTTGAATCCTTGTTGTTTAACTACAATCTACATTATCCATTGCAATATGTTACCTTCAAAATTGCGAGCCTCCAGGTCCACTCTATGCTCCATACTGAGGATAACCTGTGAAATGTGACAATCAGACATCACCATCAATGCTTTTTTGTGTGCTGTTGAAATGTGGAGTGATGCCATGATGAGAAAAATCCTGAGTGCTATGTGAGTTTTTGTCTGTGCATTTAATATTGGGTGTTTTACTTATCTACCTGTCTATCTATCTATCTATCTATCTATCTATCTATCTATCTATCTATCTATCTATCTATCTATCTATCTATCTATTCATCTATCTATATGTATATGTATATTATGTGGATGATGGAGGTTGGATGTTGAATGTTGGATGCTGCCTATAGTTTCTAATAATCAAAGCAACTGCACCTAGACACTGCTTCTTATACAACATGTCCTGTTATTAGCACGTCAGCTCACCTTCATGACCTGTGGAAAGCCATATGTGGCTGCCAGATGCAGTGCGGTTTGACCTTTGATGTCACAGATGCTGATATCAGCACCAAGAGAGAGCAGGTCCTGCACGATCTCTGGCTGATTGGCCGTCACGGCTACCATCAAAGCAGTCTGGGATACAACAGCATATTGAATGAATACAAGCAGCAAAAATAATCACATGCACGACACGTTTTAAGACAATGTAATGTATACAATGGCTGGTTTAAGCATAGGGCAGCCACAAGCTAGGGTGGTTCAAATGGCAGAAATGATATCACTGAAACAGTTAGTACACATTTTGGTCTTTTCAGGTGCTGCAGCTCTGCTGGTTATGCTGCTAAAAACAATGATTTTATTCTGGTAGACGGGAGCGCAAAAGTACACTCATGCTTATATTTTTCTCTGGCGTATTAGTAGTAATTCCGCTCTGTCTAAGGAGTTTTGTGGGCGACACTGAATGAGATCAGCTACGCTGTGCCTGGACATTTACAGGCAATTGCCATTTAACAACATACACAGGATTGATAAATGAGGCCCGATGTTTGTGACTTACCTTTCCCCTGTGCTCCTTTGCATCCAAAGTGCCAAGCTCCTTCAGTTTCTCTGCTGCAGCAAAGGCATATTCCCTTTGGCCCTTTGCAGTGTATATGTGCAGAATTCTAAATGAGGCACAAAACAATACTCTTATTGTTTCTGCAGCCAAATAAACTGTCTCTTTGATTGTGTGAGAGGCAGAACACATGCTACAAGCAAATGACACTAAGGCATTGCTTTTGATATCAAAATAGAACAATGACAAATTTTTCTGTGCAAGGAATGTTGCCAAAATTCATCCATTAATAACTAGATTATGTTGCAGAAGAGCTTACTGTGGACAACATATCTAACTGTATAGCTTCTAAAAAGCCACAACATATGCAGTTTGAACACAACCAGGTTTTATTTTTTTTTATGTTTTATTTATTATGTTTTATTTATTAAAATCTTGGTATTTGCTCATCAGTTAAATTAAAGGTTAAACCATAGGACAGCACTAAGCACTGCAGTTCTACAGCTATTATGTATATGTAAGATTTAAGAAACTGTAGCAGAATCCCTCCGCTCTGTGGCCCTCACTCACGTGTCTCCATCATCATCCTTCCATATGGTCCTGCTGTAATCCATGGTCTGCAGGAAGAGCCGTGCCTCGTCCAGCTTAACCATGTCCATGTCCAGGCAGGGGCCTGTGGATACCTGAGCTCTGGGCCCAGAAGCCCACAGGTAGCCAGAGCTTGGAACGCTTATTCCTTGAGTCCTGAGGTCAGCGCTGGCACTGGGCATGGCCGAGGTCACAGAACACTCTGTACTGGGCTGTTGCTGCGAAAAAAATACTTTAATTGTTAAGTATTTAAGACTTTAGGTACAAGTTACTATTTTAGTATACTAAATACATTTAGTATTAAGGAATATTAGGAGTATTTGTACCACATAACCTATATCATACCAGACAAGTCAAATGCACTCACTGTCCACTTCATTAGGTACACCTGCTTTATTTATGCCATTTGTCAATAGGCCAATACACAAAATAATGCAGATTCAGGTCAAGAGCTTCAGTTAATGTCCACATCAAACATCAGAATGAAGAAAAAGTGTGATCTTTGTGACTTTAACCGTGGCATGGTTGCTGGTGCCATACAGGCTGGTTTGAGTATTTCAGAAATACTGAATTTTCACGCCCAACAGTCTCTAGAGCACAAAATGGTGCAAAAAACAAAAAAAACATAAAAAGTCTTGCTGATGAGAGAGATCAGAGGAGTATCTCAATATCTCAGTACATCAACAGTCATGCAACCATGCTACCACATGATTGGCTAATTGGAAAACTGCATAACCTATTAAAGTGGACAGTGAGTGTAAATACTGTACAAATCTAGGTTTTAAACTGCTTAAGTGTTGGAGACTCTTACAAAATGCTGTGGCATCTGCACACTCTGACAGTCCTGCAGCAGAAGAGTATTATAGCTGGAAAGCTGAGGCTCTGCTGAGGTTAAGCAGTGGCTATAAACCGGAGTAGTTGGGAAGCTGAGAGAACCTGGAGATTCTGTTATGTAATTCAGTGACAACACTGGCGAGTAGGGGCTGGAGTCTGCAAGAGCAGAGGAGTGTGGCTGCATGGGTAGGTCCCACCGGTCATGCCTCATCGCTGCCATGTCTGAAAAGCTGCTGTTTGCACCTATAGGGAAACAAACAAAAAAAAGATTAACAGCCTTGAACAGCAGGAATTGATTATGCGAGTGTCTGATTATTGATTTTATTGGGAATTTTATTGAAATTCCCTGTTGTGTGCATGAAGAGGGGGTTACTTACTAGCAGAGGGATCTGATGTTGACACCTAATAGGGAAGAGATCACATTATTATTGACTTGCATTACTCAGGCATTACTTAGTTACAGTGAAATGAACGTAACCTCATACTGGAATATTGATGCTTTTTTTTCTGAGCAGGTGGAAGCGTGTACTCACTGGGATTGGCGCAGCAACACCAGCGTTATTTGTCGCAGAGGCACAGGACGGAGGAGCTGAAGACGTCTCTCGCTTTCTCTTCTGCTCCAGGAGCTTCTTCACTGTGGGCAGTGTGTAACACGGCTTCTCCTTTGGCGCTGCAGACCAACACAAATGTATGAGCCTTCTGTACTCGCTTTTTATTAAAAAAAAAAAAAAGTAAAAAAAATGCTTGTGTTTTTAAACATTACTTAACCTACGGAAGACTAAGTAAGTCTTTAATGAATGTTTACAAGTAATATAAATCAGATTATCAAGTTTAGCAAAAGCTGTACCATATAGAAAGAGTCTTAATCACTAACAGCAACAAGGAAGACAAACCCTGAGGCTTAGATAAAAACTAAACCTTTGAGTCTCTGTATAAAAGTCAAACTCTACAATCACACTTATTGATATCATCTATAACTAAAACATAGTCGTCACCTCGGATTAGTAATTCAACATATCTAGACATCGAAAGAGTAAAGTCTTCCATGTGACATCTTGTTTTTGTTTTTAAAGAGCAGTATGTCGGAGCTTTGTGCTTCCCCTATTGTAATCTTTTACACTGAAGATATGTTTGCGTGCTTTAAAAAAAAATCATTTCCCTTGATTACTCACCGACGGAAAAAAAAAAGCAAAAGAAAAGAAAAAAAGGACTAATGCAAATATCTAAGGGTTTCCAGTGGTCATCAGCGACAGACAGGGAGGAACATTTCTTCAAAATCTCAACCCCAGAAACGTGAGATAAGTCTGAAATTTCCATCAGAGGAGTTTCGTTCTCGTCACACAAACCATGAGGAAAGTATTCCATTAGGAAAAGAGGTGTTGAGGTCATGTCAAACATCTTCTCCTCAACAGAAAGCCGTGGCGAATGTCGCAAAGCATTTTTCTGTTTCCTTTGCTCCGTTACGCTTCATGGCCAACCACATCTTCCTGCCTTAGTGACGTATGGGGGCCTCAATAGGTTTTGTAGCAACACTCACACTACGCACTACGTTGGCAGCGCTTGACTTGTTACTGCCAACATAAAGTACATATGGATTTTAAGAAGCAGGTTCTATACTAAAAAGCTAGTTTTTGGCATTTGATGTATTCACAGAATGAATAAGTGCTCTGTGTCCTTAAACAGAAGAATCCTGTCACTACTACATCAGTTCAAGATAGATAATTGTATTTCTAGTGTATTACTTTCAGTGATGTCACTTCCCTACCTGTCACTGGGACAGAACTTTGCAAGTAACGAGCTGGGCTGAGATGAATTGCTTTTCGCTTTCCATATCATAGGGGAAAAACAGGTTTCTCTGAAAACCACTGAAGTGAGCAACTTTCATGACAGAGGATTCAAAAGAGGAAGAAGAGGCAAGCTGAAGAAGTGTGGAAACTCCACTGTGCCTGGCTGTGCTTGGAGAATTCCCTTTCCTTTCAGCTGTTTTTATTTTTTCTCCTCTCACTTTAGTTTCACTTTACTCCTACAAGCCCAAATCTCCAAACACCTCACCACCACAATCTCACCAAGCACCCTCACACACTCAGGTTTACTCTCCTCTGCCCAAACTTAAGAGTATAGGAAAAGAAAAGCTCTAGTAGTCTAAATTTAGAACGTGACACACAGACTTTCC
The DNA here is from genome assembly GCA_033459395.1 of Hemibagrus guttatus. Taxonomy (NCBI): domain Eukaryota; kingdom Metazoa; phylum Chordata; class Actinopteri; order Siluriformes; family Bagridae; genus Hemibagrus; species Hemibagrus guttatus. Next base: position 27,565,168 of record JAUCMX010000003.1, on the reverse strand, counting down.
CATGCTTTTAACTGAATCGTCATAAACATTTGTATCTATTAGCTGCTGTTTACAACCTATATAAAATACCTTGTATACTACTTGGTAAACAAGCGGCTGCATTAAGGGATTTACCAAAACATTAAGTACATCCCTGTTCAGTAAGCATACAGTCACCTCAACCGTGTCAGAAACATGTAAATGAGGGTATTCTTGTTTATGAGGTCATGCTTATGAGACCCAACCATATATACATTTGGATTTAGTACAGAATGAAGTGCCATCAGTGTTGATTTACCAGTGATTTGAACCGAATGCAAGAACATCTGGCTCATGTAACCACGAATAAAATGATGCCAGAACCATCAGATCAGAGATATGATCCTGCACCTGTCAGCATTTTCTCAAGAAGAAATCTCTTTAACCTAATCTCTAATGACTTTAAATGAGATCATCCGCCACGGTGACATTAAACATGATCTTTAATCGTCGTAGCTTGACCCCTGAAGTGTGAAGTGGTGGGTGTTTGCTGCAGGGATGCCCTGAGTATTCAAACGACGGAAATCCCTGACCAGTGAGTCACGCACGTAGGCGGGGCGGGGATTCCGCCGCTTCGTGTCCCCTCTACACCAGCAAGCGGTAACCCACCGTCTTTCTGTCTCAGACGCAGCTTAACACAATCTGCTGAATTTCCTATCCTCTCACATACTAACATACACCATGTCAATCGATCACCAAGTCCGGCAAATGTGTTCAAATTATAACTATTTATCAGTTACTTCACCTTTACCTCCCACGCACTTCCTCCTGAAAGGGCTCTCTCTCTCTCTCTCTCTCTCTCTCTCTCTCTCTCTCTCTCTCTCTCTCTCTCTCTCTCTCTCTCTCTCTCTCTCTCTCTCTCTTCTTGAGGTAACGGTAGGTTAGCCATGTGTAACAAAACAGACAAACTTTACTCATAGCTCCTTTCTGAGCCCACACCTATTTTTAACGAGAAGTGAAAACTAAAATCGGAAGGGAGGAGATAGCCTTACAGGAGTTTCTCTATTACTGCCTTTACGCAACATTAATCTTTATAGCCAGCACTACCTGGGATCCTCCTTTCAAGTGAACTTCCACATCTCTATTACTCATTAATGCCAGGCAGACACATGCTGTCCAAAACGGAAGACAGCTCGTCACTTGATACAAATAATTACTCGGTTACTCACATAATAATAATAATAATAATAATAATAATAATAATAATAATAATAATAATAATAATAATTAAATAAAACATTCACTGGGGAATTATTTAAATGAGACACTCTTGGAATGATTGATCTTAAACACTGACAACTGACTGAGATGTAAAATGCATAGTATTAGGACAGAAAGTCGTTACTCACATTTCTGTAAGTGCATGTCAAAACTCCTTTTTACAGCAGTCTGTAGTTTTCAGCTCGCCACACCAAGTGAAACGGGTTATTTAGTCGTTTAATGCAGTTCTCTTCGCTTCTGAACCGGTTACTACAACCTGTCGGTTAGGTGCTGGGGCTTTTTACTGTGTACAAACGCGCACGTTGCTCTGTTGAAGTGAAAATAGGGGCGGGGCCCAATAAAGAAGGGCGGAGTGTATTATAAATAGGATTTTTTTTTTTTTTTTTTTGCGTTTCGCCTTCACCATGCACCTTTTCCCTTAACTTTCAACCTTACATCACTTGTGAATTTAGAAAGCAGCATTTAGGATTATGTTATAGTGAAAGCAATCAATTATGAAATAAAATATACAAGAATAAATCTAGCAGTCATTTGAGGCTGTTTTTAACTGCCATAATAGAAATTTACTTTTTTAGTTATTTATCTATCTATTTATTTATTTATTTATTTTAACAAAAGATATTAGGTAGTAATAATAATAATAGTAGTAGTAAAATTAGTAATAATAATATTTAACTTTTAGTTAACAGTTAACAGTTAATGCATTTTGTAAGCAGAAATATCTATCTGTAAAGCATTGTATTTGAACATTTTGCTTATTTATTACTTTATTCATTACATTTATGAATATAGTATTAAACTTAACAACAAGACGCTGACAATAAGCTGACAAAAAAGAAATCAATTATATTCAAAGCATGGTGAATGTGTTTATCTTCTTTTTTTTCAGATCGGTGTCTATAAAATTAATCATTTCTCCAAAATTCTTATTAAGTATAAAGTATATATAATTTTTCTTTCCTTTTCTTTAAAGTGAAGTGAAGTGAAGTGTATCTAGTGTGTATGCAATCTACAATCTGCATAGCTTTTTGTTGTCTTTCTGTTGCATTTTATGCTACTAAATGAAATCCTACAATACACAACTTATGATTATATTTTTCTTTCTATCTATCTATCTATCTATCTATCTATCTATCTATCTATCTATCTATCTATCTATCTATCTATCTATCTAGCTAGCTAGCTAGCTAGCTACAGCTGTAAAGCCTGATGTGTTTGGTAGCTGATTCAGTTAAGGAAACTGGTTGCCTTAAACCATTTATGTTTAAGAATTAAAGCCTTGAGTACACATAACATATTAAATATACTTTAATACCAATTTACCATAGCTTATTCTATTCTTACACATACCTAAATCCACAAAATTAAGTTTAAAATATAATTAAGTCAGTAAATGATTTATCTAGTGGATCTTTAGACTCATATGGGTATAATGGGTGTGAAGCAGAAATGCATGAAATTTGTTTGGAACACCACTCCATCACAGAACACCATGAACAGACACTCACATTTAGGGGCAATTTATCATAAACACATCTGTTAGCATGCTTTTGAGAGGTGGGAGGAAACACAGGGGAAACCCAGATAGATAGAACATGCAAAACTCAGCACAAAGACAGAAGCCCAATACAAGGATCAAACAAGGAACACACCATGCATAAAAAGGATTTTTTTTTTTTTTTTTTTTTTACAGATGTTGAGTAAAAAGTTAAAACTAATGAATCATACAGGTTATGCAAATGCAATCACTTAATCAGCATGTTCAAGCAACGTTCAGTTAAAGAGTTCTCAATTCGGATATGAAAATATTCCATTCAAACCCATCAGAGGAATTATTACCTGTTTCATTTAGTCATTTCCATTTTAAAGTGTATCTATCTATTAATTATATAAAATCTGATATGTTATAAAAGTTATTGAATAGTAGTAATAAAACAGAAGTAGTAGTAATATTAATGTATTAATAATATTAGAACACATGAGAGTAAGAGGCATAAGGTAGTTTATTGTCATTGTATACAACACAACGAAATTTAGTTTGTGACCACAACACGCGCATCTAAAGCTAAAAAATTAAGCTAGAAGTAAAAAAAAAAATTGAGGATTAAGAATAAATAGAGTAAAAAAAATATATACAAGATTGACATTGCTTGTGTGGGAGCCCCTAGCCTCTGCATCTGCACGCACCACCATCTTGTCTCAAAGGACCACAAAAAATTCATTACACGTGTCATTTCTTTCCTTCCAAATAACATTATTTATTATATAGTTATGCCTCTCTTTGTCTTACTGACAGCAGTAATCCTGTCAGCTAAGGATGCTAGCAGTGTCTTGAGAAAGTTCCTGTCACCTTAACCCTCTCTCTCACTGACTTGTTGTGCAATTCTGCTAGAGATTATGGCTTTATGGCTGGCTACATTCATCATCCTGCACTGTTGGAGTGTCACTGATGTGTTCTGCTTGGACATGAAGCATTAAACTCTGACCTGAATCTGACCAAAAGACATTTGTCTAGATTTACAAACTATTGCCACTGTATATTAAGATACAGCTCTTAGTGGAAGTGGATAGTTTTCTTGTCCAGTGATCTTGTTAGATACCTCATTATTAATTTTAATCAAATAATAATTAATACAGATCTATCATTCACTGATTATATTATTATAGTACGACTCATTTTCTGGAACAAGTTACCAACCTGCACTGAGATTAACAATTTCAAACATTATAACAATACAACAATTTAAATATAATGGTTTATTAAAAAGATCATCACACTGAACACTTTCTAACAGGTCTTAACTTTACTTTAGGGAAAATGGATCTTTCACTAGAAAGACAAGATGCCGTACAGAGAAAGAACAATAGCGAGACTGTAGATAATTAGTTGGATATGGAAGTTCAAGTGAAAAAGTTCCACTCCTGATCTCTTCTGCTCCTCCAGGATTCAGGCCAAGTTTTATTTTCCCAACCTGCATCTGCTCCTCCAATATTTTTTTTAATCACTTCTGAACTCAACTCCTCTTCTACACTAAACAAACTAGTGATTGACAGATCAATCAGCCTGGGCAGTTAATTAGCCTTGTTTTAACCCTTTTAACCAATATGTTGGCTTCCTGTTTTGCCGCCAAATTATCAGACATTTTCAATCAGTATAAACAAATAAAAACAGATTTAAAAACAATTTTTTTTTTTTTTTTACCTCTGTTTGAATAAACTTATACAGAATTTTAGTAGCACATAAAATATTATTGCATCTTAGACAGCAGAAATGGGTTTGATATCGCCATTTATTTTATTTTATTTATTTTTTGGAACTTTTCTATAAATATGTTACCGCTAGTAGGCTAGATACTGCTTATCCTTAAATCCTTGAATGTCTACTTTCATATGAGCCATTAAGTAGCTCTGTGGAGTGTGACATCACACAGACATTCAATGCTGAAAATGGACACGACAAAATAGGTACAAATTACATTTTTTTGGCCTTTAGTAAAAAGAATTAACAAGAAAAAACCAAAAGCCAGACAACCTTCAGAAATGGATGATTAATTAGTAAGTACTGAATTGTCATGTCTCATTGAGTTCATTAATTTAATTAAAAAATGAATTGTAATAGCCACCTTTTAGAAGCTATACAGTGCTTACTAGCTACAGTATATACAGGTGCATCTCAATAAATTAGAATGTCGTGGGAAAGTTCATTTATTTCAGTAATTCAACTCAAATTGTGAAACAGGATCCCCAACACAATCCCCATGATTGTGTAGGCTAGTGAACCAAACTGAGAGACCATTTTGAAGGCTAAGGAAACCTTTGCAGTTGTTTTGAGATGATTAGATGACTGGCATGTCACCATATTCTAATTTGTTGAGAGAGTGAATTGGTGGATTTTTGTTAAATGTGAGCCAAAAACATCACGATTAAAAGAACCAAAAACTTAAACTACTTCAGTCTGTGTGCATTGAATTTATTTAATACACGAGTTTCACAATTTTGAGTTGAATTACTGAAATAAATGAACTTTTCCATGACATTCTAATTTATTGAGCTGCACCTGTAATTGGTTGATTCCTATTGTTTATTCTAAGCTAAGAGACACAAGAGAAAGTAATCACATTCAATTCAATTTTATTTGTATAGCACTTTTAACATGGACATTGTCTTAAAGCAGTTTTACAGAAATATAAAAATATAAAATAAAAATGACAAAAATGAAAATTAATTTATATTTATCCCTAATATGCAAGTCTGAGGCAACAGTGGTGAGGAAAAACTCCCTGAGACTCCCTGATATGAGGAAGAAACCTTGAGAGGAACCAGACTCAAAAGGAAACCCATTCTCATCTGGGGGACACAAGAGAGCATGATTATATATAATGTTATAGTCAAGTGAAACTGTGCAACCAAGAGCTCCTGAGCAACATTCTGAGCATAGTTTCTGAGTTCATTATTGATATGAAACTAATTCCTTCCTACTGAAGTCTTCAAATGTTCAGTGATGGAGACCTAAACCTAAAGTCTCCAAGTGGTTCTATACATAGCAGTCCTGTGGGTCTCCAGGCTGTCCACACTGAGCCATCCCCAGCAGCAGTGAGCAGCACCAAGCGACTGAGATTCCAACCAGAAGTAGGGAATCAGGATAGATCAGCCAGGTCCGGAAAGAAGAAGCAGTCACGCTGGGAGATCAGGAGTAGTATGTGTAGCTCGATAGAGAGAGAGAAAGAGTGAGAGAGAATTAGGCATGCTTGTGATCATGTAATGGTTAAAGACAATGTACATTATGTGCAAAGTGCTCTGGCAGGACTAGCCATGACAGCATAACTAAAAGGGAGAGCCAGAAGGTGATAGACATGAGGACTTCCTGCGACATAAAGCATCCAACCACTCCACAGTCAGCAAACCTGAGTGACGTGCTGAAGATGACAGCATTCAAACATCCCAGTTCCCTAAACACTCTATGCCCATGAACCTTCCAGATCTGCTCCTTTACCTATGAAAAACTATACATTTAAAGCTTGACTAAACAAATGTGTTTTCAGCCTGGACTTAAGAGCGTGTCTGACTCCTGAACATTAATTGAAAGGCTGTTCCATACCTTCACACACTATGGACAATTTAGAGATGCCAATCATTGTACAACACATGACGCATAGTCTGCACACACAGTTGGAAATCGACCCCCCAACCCCGGAGATGTGAGGCAAACATGCAGTAAAACAATAACACATATTATAGTCTCACTAGAGATTAGGGCTGAACTGTATCAGCTGCCCTGCCAACATCATCATGAATGTTCTGCCTCTGCAATCCACAGTCCAGCTGGTCAGTAACTTGCTCTGCTAAAAGATATTTTCTGTTTCATAGGAAACCAAATTTATAAGCCATTACAATTTACATAACTTATCTTAAAGAGAATCTAATTATTCTATGTAAAAAAAAAAGAAAAATTAAACACAGACATTGAACTGAATTGAATCTAAACTATTGTTACTGGTTTCTCATGATCACTGAGATAGTCTTGCACTTAATAGTCAACCATAATCATTTAAATTGTGCTGATGGTATCTATTTAAGTGTCGCTGGGGCAGCAGAAATGGTTTTGAGTGCAAAGGAAATGTTCAAAATTTAAGCAAATGTACGGTATTTTCTTTTCTAATTACGGTATCTTGGGAAAAGTCAGCATCACATCTATATTTGACAAAGGAGACTGACAAAACTCATAACTGCCACTAATCCAAACCCACCTTGCCTCTTTGCCTCCCTCCCTCCATCACATTTGACTTCCCTGTCCTGCATCTCTTCTCCAAGCTGCTTAGATGTGACACATCTACACATACCAGTGTCAGGATGTGCTACTTCCACAGCTTTTAAGCACTCATGAATGCATTTTCAAAATTTCTTTGAAAAAGTGAGTACATGCTCTATACATGTATTTGTTTCATAATCTTCCTGAAAACGTTATTTGCACCATCTAGTGGCATTTAATATTTACACACTGAGCATTGATCAACTGGTGATATCCAAGACAGCTGATAAAGAAAAACTCACAACCTTCAGAAATTTAGTCCAACACCTTAACCACTAAGCTACCACATCCCCCAATGGAATTCTGCCTGTAATATTCTGCCTTAAACAGTTTTTATACTGCTCACACAACACAGTGTCTGAGTACTTTTTTTTAAATGGAATAACGGTGTGTTAGCAGTAGTGTACTAGCCACTCAGTAATCCAGTAACTAAAGCTGTTACCTCACACAAGCTTGACAGTGATAAGATTGACATTTCTGGCCTGTATCACCCCCCCATATAGTGCAGCACAGCAAAGCATATTATGGCATAAAAGAGTTAACAAGTGGCATGACAACAAGTGCCTTATTTTTCCTGGTCAGGGTCAATCAATCAGGGGGAAATACATAAGTGTATCATGTGGAACTTCACACAGAATTAAACTTAAAATTGAGCTCAGAATTAATCCAGGGTTGTGTGAGATTATTTATTATTTTTTATTTCCCTTATTTATTTATTTTTTTATTTCCCTTATTTTTTTTTTATTTATTTCCCTCATGGGATCATTGAAGTCTGTCTATCTATCTATCTATCTATCTATCTATCTATCTATCTATCTATCTATCTATCTATCTATCTATCTATCTATCTATCTATCTATTTTTGAACTACATTTGGCAGACTTTTCTTATAAAGATAGATGTCAGACATGTTGAATATTACATAATACACTCAATAAACATGACCACGGTCAGTAAAATCCTGCAACTGCTGCATCGGGTTTTATTGCTATATTACATCATGCATGTAATACTGCTATGAAATTCCCAACGATTCTTGTAATGAAGTTTCAAGTATGATGGGAAATTTTAGGCGAGCAGATACAGCCTTGTTCATGTTCACTGACTCATAGAATCATGAAACATTAAGATGTCTCCAAGATAAATGTCTCCTTGACATTTTGAAGCTTATTATGTTTTTAATAAAAAAAAAAAAACCTAATACATTAATCAGTGAATGAAATGAGAATGTTGTTGTTCTTCAGTACTTTATTGAGCAAATTTATTTGATCTGTATAGTGCTTTTAACAGCAGACATTGTCACAAAGAAGCTTTATGGCAATATATAAATTCAGGTCATAAATTATTCTATTTCAAATGTTTAAAGTATCAGTATTGCAGTCCAAGTTTACTTCGCAGTTCCTTGTGTAACATCGATTCATCACTGATCAACAGTTAAGCCTTCTCATAGATGCGCTGTGCTTCAACATCACCGAATTTCAGTGTCTGTAAAATACAATTAAAAAATATATTACCACATGCTTTTGTGTAAAAGTCTCTAACTTAACAAGTGCTAATTAAATCCACTCACCATAATCATGTTATTCCCTTTAACCTCACGGGTAATTGTACATTCATTTCTACCCCATTTCTGCACTTGTATCAGTTGTTTTCCCTTAAGGGTTATGGTATTCTGGAGGAAAAAAAAAATGCATGCTTATATAGATCGATAAATATACTTTATATCTTATGAAGATATATAAAGCCCCTACTATTTTACCAATTCGATTAGAACAAACAAACAAACAAACAAACAGGTCACAATTTACTTCATGCTAAGACTACACTCTCATACTGTGAGAAACTTCAGCAGAGTTTGTGAAAAGAATCAATTGCATTATGTGCATAATTTTCAACATGCGTAATCTGTTACAGAATAATTTGGAAAGGTTTTCTAGGCTCTTACAAAGCATTGTCTGCCCAGTATGGTACCAGTACTGAACACTTTATCCAGCTTGAAATGCATATCTTTTTCATGGTGGCTGTTCGTTTTCCAGATCACATGGTCCCCCTCTTTGGAAACAATCTCAGTTAGTGCAGAATCATTGTTGCGGTCCTTTAAACCTGTGAAAGTGGGGAGAGAGAAAAAAAAAAAAAAACATGTCAAAACACTGTCAAGTAGAAATGGGAGTCATTTTTCAATGTTTAAGAACTGTCAAAACATTTACATTTACACACATTAGAAATGTCACTGCAATATTTAAAAAATTACCGACTGCTTTCCAGAACTCATCGAGGTTCACTTTTTTGACGGCTTTCCATGTTCCTAAGAAGGCGTCCATGTTTTCAATGTAGTAGCAGCCTCTGTTTATTTGGAAATCACAAAAATGATGCTCTTCCACAAGCTGATCTAATTTCTGAAGAGCTGTAGGAGATTATTTATACTAGATCTTCTGGGAGGAGACAGCAATGTTCTGTAATTCTCAATGTAAATGTTTAATTTGTTTATATCTAATTTGCTTGTGATTAAGATGAAGGGAAAAAAAAAGAAACCTGTGAAGTTGCTTATGTCCACGGGGCTCACTGAATGTTTCGATGAGTCAGCTGTTCAGAACACAACAACATATTTTTCTATTTTTTTGTCATGTTGCAACATCAAATTGAGGGTTATTAGAGTGGGATTTTTTTTTTTACCCTGGCTCTTATTTAAAAATATTAAATCATAAACAGAGATCAAGATCAGAGATCAAGCACTGTGGGAAACCTGAAATGTCAACTTAACCGTTGTTTGCCAAACTTTTGCAAACAAATGCATGACAATTTGTATAACCCCCTGGGGTCTGATACAGGTTCAAGACGGAGCTTTTAAAAAAATACTAATAAAAAGATTGTGAAATAGTTTTTTTTTTAGAGGGGACACATGACTCGCCCAAGGCATAACATTTTAAATCTATTCAAACAATTTGCATATTAAAGAATGTACTTGTATGGATGACTTTTATACTCTAGACACAAAACTTCCTGCCATTTAATAAAGCCAGCTAGATAAAAAATACATCATGGATGCATGACTGAGACAACCCCTCCAACATTAAGGTAAAATGTACATGTAAAGAGACAGTTAACTGTTTACCGGCAATAATGTATTTAATCGCGTTTATGTTTCTAATACGCTATACATAAGTTCAACATGATTAAAAATGTTTTGCTCCTGATTTTTGTTTGTATTCAACGTCCGGTGCATCACGTTGCAGTAGTGAGCAAGCACTGACGGATTCCAGTTGCCCTGATATCGTCCATATTTCCATTGTATCAATGTCCTGGTGAAACCTTTCACCGTGTTCGTCACCGACAGCACCGAGATTTGCAGGGAAGGAGTCCAAGTGTGAGTGGAGGAAATGAATCTTGAGTGACATGTTGCACTTCATTGTTTTGTATGCTTTGAGAGGTTTGTCTACCAGCTGAATGTAATGTGGGGCTCTGTAATTGCCAAGAAAATGGTCAGCAACGTCTTTGAAGGCATTCCAAGCAATTTTTTCTGGCCCATCTAACAGATCTTTGAACCGCTTGTCACTCATAACATAACATAACATAATCTGAGGGCCAACAAAAATGCCCTCTTTGATCTTGCCCATTCATTGTTTTCACGAAATTATTCATAAGTCCCAATTTTATGTGAAGAGGAGGCAAAACAATTCATTTTTCTGTCCTGGAACTAACTTTTTATGGAGTGGCCAGCTCTGTCTACAATAATGTGACTCTTTGGCATGACTGTCCCATTCACAGATGAAACAACAGTACTAGTATAGTATATATTAGTATATACTATACTACTATCTCCACAGATATTCCAGTTGTACTTGCTGTACTGGATGTGCTTCAGCAACATCTCCATGTTCTTGTAAGTTTTTTTCATGTGTGTTGCATAGCCAACAGGTATTGAACTGTGAACGTTGCCATTGTCTACCAGAACAGTTTTGAGGCTTAACATTGACGAATCAATAAAGAGACACCACTCTTGCGGGTCATGGTCACGACCCAAAGCAGAGAACAATCCTTCAATGTCGACACAGAAACAGAGACTGTCAACTTGTGCAAAGAATTTGGTTATATCATCTTGGCGGCTTAGAAAAACAGAAATTTTCCTGGAGACAGCAAACACCATTCCTGCTTGAAGTCTTGAAGCCAGCAATTCGGCTTTTGCTTTTGACAGACCCAAATCTCTGACCAGATTGTTTAATTCTGACTGTGTTATGAGATGTGGATCGCCTGAGGAGCATGGTTCACAATTCTTACTGCCAGTTCCCTGTATTGCAGTTTCTTCATCTGGTTCGTCTAAGGTCCATTCCTCTGGTGGTTTCGGAATTGGAAGACTGTCGTCATGTGGCATGGGTCTCATTGCTGAGAGCAGATTAGAGTTTTCAATTCACTTGTTTTTGGCAGAGAAACCAGACACATTAGTCAAACAGAAGTAACAGTCCATCACATGGTCTTTCTGTTCTCGCCATATCATCGGGACAGCATTGTCTTTCGAGTGCCTCTGAGCCAAACTCTCAGACAGACAGCACATGTTGCACAACAAATGTGAGGAGCCCATTCCTTGTCTTGATCACCAATTTTACAGCCGAAGTACAGATGATTTCTTCACAAGAGCAATCATTTAGTGTCTCTGATGAACAAGCGTATACTCGCCACAAATACAGCAGAATGTATCGCGGCTGTTACGACATTGACGAGACATATCGACCGACAACAGTCGTCCTGTAAAATGTCTATAACATCTAACTTACTTGTTACAGTGCTACTGAGGCAATGCTATATTCTGAAACAATACGTACACACTATAAGGTCTATATTAATCCAATGAGCAGCATCTGTGTATGCGAGCCACTTTTAGAGCCTGCTGAGACAGTGTCAAGCTGTCATACTTCCACAGAACAGCTTCCAACCTGGCCTGATTTCAAGCCTGGACATGCCCAGACTGAACAAAACATTGTTCTTACGTCTCTTACAGAAATGAAAAATGTTAGACACAAATATAAGAAAAAACATATATCAAAAAACTGAAGATGGTATGGTGATGGGCAAATTTGGATGTGATTTTCATGATCAGCAGCCAAAAATCTATAAGGAACACCCAACAGTGTTCAAGAAGCAAAAACTTTGTTTTGCAGTGTTATCTCCTCATCATGGCACCTGTTAGTGGGTGGGATATATTAGGCAGCAAGTGAACATTTTGTTCTCATAGTTGATGTGTTAGAAGCAGGCAAAATGGGCAAGTGTAAGGATTTGAGCGAGTTTGACAAGGGCAATACTGTGATGGCTAGACCACTGGATCAGAGCATCTCCAAAACTGCAGCTCTTGTGGGGTGTTCCCGGTCTGCAGTGGTCAGTATCTGTCAAAAGTGCTCCAAGGAATGAACAGTGGTGAACCGGCGACAGGGTTATGTGCGGCCAAGGCTCACTGATGCATGTGGGGAGCGAAGGCTGGCCGTGAGCATCAGAACTGGACCACGAAGCAATGAAAGAAGGTGGCCTGGTCTGATGAATCATGCTTTCTTTTACATCACGTGGATAGCTGGGTGAGTGTGAGTCTCTTACCTGTAGAACACATGGCACTGGGATGCACTATGGGAAGAATGCAAGCCAGTGGAAGCAGTGTCATGCTTTGGGCAATGTTCTGCTGGGAAACCTTGGGTCCTGCCATCCATGTAGATGTTACTTTGACACATACCACCTACCTAATTTTTTAAAATGATTTTTTTTGGGTCAGCAATCATAATCCATTTCTCCAAATAAACAAGTTTCATAACTTTAATGATTGAATTTTAATAATTAGTTGCTTGTAAAAAGCTTGTAATTGCACAAACACTTCACAATAGTCAGGAGAAACTGTCACAATATCTTAATGTAGATGAAATCTCAGAGAGTAAACTGGCCATAATTAGGTTAATTATCTATTATTTAATTTGATTAAGCGATACATTTTAATGTACTCATCTGTTCCTATTTGTTTTGTTTGTGTTTTTCTAACAGCATGTAAATATATGATTACTGAGCACCATGCTGCTGTTAAAAGGAAAATAAACAACAACACATCACACCATAATGGCTTTTGCAAATGTCAAATACTCAAAAGTGTTCCAAACTAGGCTTTTTAGGCTTATCAGATTGTAATACTGCTCACTACAATCACTTCTGATTTATTTGTTTGTGGAGCTTGACATGTCTAATCTGTCCTGTTCAATCAGATCATGTGTTATGTTACATTGTTTGGAGAATATCCAAGAACTGCTATTGCTGTCCATCACTAAACATTTCATAGCTTTAGCAGAGAGGAATTTATGTTAATTCTACTATAAATTCAGAAAATACACTGATTATAATTTGCTCCGAAGTTCCTGATTAAACAAACCCACTTGACCATATACAACTGTAGAAAGGACATTATTTATGATCACACTCTCCAGTGTCTCGCAGATGATGACGGCGTCCCTTTTAGGTCTGGTTCCTCTCAAGGTTTCTTCCTCATATCGTCTCAGGGAGTTTTTCCTCACCTCCGTTGCCTGTGGCTTGCTCATTAAGGAAAGTTTGTCATTTTTATTCAAAGGCATTGGTGGCTCAGTGGTAGGTTTCTCGCCTATCATGCGAAAGGCCCGGGTTCGATTCCAGCCAATGCCTCAACCCCAGCCACTGGATGCAGTGCCGGTCCCAAGCCGGAAAAATGGGAGGGTTGCGGCAGGAAGGGCATCCGGCGTAAAACCTGTGCCAAGTTGTTGTGCGGACCAGTCGGTCCGCTGTGGTGACCCCAAACAGGGAGCAGCCGAAAGCAACTTCTGTCATTTTTATTCAAAATTTTTATACTTCTGTAAAAGCTGTTTTAAGACAATGTCCATTGTTAAAAGCACTATGAATATAAAATTGAATTAAATTGAATTATGTTACTGACACAGTTCCCTTCCACAGGGAGCAGAGCGTATGAGCCTGACTGAGTAGTACGTTAGAAATTCATTGTATACACATAAAGATGATTCACTGTTCATAAAAAGCTGCACTTTATTACAAATAATACACTAAATACATTTTAAATATTGACACTGTCGCCGCTACAAGCTCTTTTAAGAGGCTCTCTATAAAAGTGTTGCATTTCCTCTCAGGTCTTCTGTCCTCATCAAATGTTTAACATTTATTGTTTAGATTTGTGCTGTTTAGCACATGCCATTATCCAGAGTGACTTAGGGAAGTGATTTGAGGTCTTTATTAAAAACACATCCTTATGCTAGTTCAATACGTCAAGGAGTGTAAAAACACAGAGGGCAGAGTGTAAAAACACAGTTGGGGAAGATATACAATAGATACAATATTAAAAAAACAAGACAAGGCATTTAATAGACAAACAAAGTGCCGGTTTAAGTGCTTTAGTGATTATTAGTCACTAGATTAGTAGGAGATTATTAGTTTTTATTTGAAGACAACCAGTGACCCGGCTGGGTTTATTTGTACCCTGAGAGATGATGTCTCCCAAAACTCTGTAGTCTTATCTAAATTTCTCCTGGCATATTCTACTCGACTTTTGATGTTCCTTGTGGTCAAGAGTGGAGTGCATCATGAAGTCCTTGTTTATTTGGTGCACGTCTTATAGCTTCCACTGAAGCACTTGCACCAGCCTTCATCAGGTCATCCTGTAGGTGTCTTGGGGTTTTTCTCAGTTGTCCTGACTAAATTGATACGGGCTCTTGATGAAATTTTTGGACTTTCATCCACGGCCAGGCAGGTTTGCAGCTGTTCCATACGTTTTAAACTTCCTTATAATGCTCCTAATGGTGTCTCTTCTTATGTTAATTTTTTTGGGAAATCTTCTTATACCCAAGGCCCTTCAGGTGTGATGAAATAATCTCCTCTCTCAGTTTTGTGGAAGCTCTTTTGTCTTACCTTCAAGGATGGAGGGTAAATATGCATCACGGATGAAGCAAATGAAGGATAATTCAGAGTTCCCAAACACTTAATTATGTTTCAACTCCAGTTTAGGCCATAAACACTATCAAAAAGCTTTGGAAACAACAATATTATATAGGGGTTGAATAATTGTGACATGGCTATCTTAACAAATACTACATTATTGCAACTGTAAATATTACTTCACCATATTTGTGCTTTACATTATTGAAAGTGAATATATGCACTAGGCGGCGCAGTGGCTTAGTGGTTAGCACGTTCGCCTCACACCTCCAGTGTCCTGGGTCGGGTCTTGCGCCTGCTCACTGTGCATGTTCTCCCCGTGCTTGGAAGGTTTCCTCCCACAGTCCAAAGATATGCTTCTAGGCTGATTGAAGTCTCTAAATTGCCCGTAGTGTGAGTGAATGTGTGTGTGCCCTGCGATGGGTTGGCACTCCGTCCAGGGTGTACCCTGCCTTCATGCCCAATGATACCTGAGATAGGCACAGGCTCCCCGTGACACGAGGATAGATCAGATAAGCGGTATAGACGATGGAAAAATATATATATATATATATATATATATTTGTACCCTTACCTTTCCTATTAAGAAAATGTACACTTTACTCCCTACATTACTCTCTAATATTTTATTTGAACCTTAAAAGTGCTTGTTGCACTTTTGTGCAATTGCAAATTTTTGGAATTGCAAAACTTTCTCTTCTTCTTTCATGCAGCCAATGACATAACACTATAATATACTAACTATTAATGTGCATTCATGTAGAAAAAACAGCACCTTACTACCTGTAAAACTTCTCATGCTACACATTCTAACATATGCTTTAGTTAACTGTGTGCCTTTGAACAAGATTAACCCAAAAGCCTGCAGTGTCAAAACTGATGATGAGCACCCCGGGCCTTTGGTGTCATCTTTGGCTCCCTAGAAGCCATGATTTCCATCAAATTTGAAAACGCATGTTGAGGTTGCTTTTGTTAATTTAAGGGAAAAAAAGTAGCTAATTTATTTGGCTTAGTAGCAAGTCAAATTCGAAGCTGATGGCAGATATTTTGAACTTACGTAATGATGTTTTCAGGCAAAATGGCGTAGGTTCTTTAAAAGAAAAATGATCTACCAGTTTTAGATTCGTAATTTAATAACATTTTCACATAATAACATTAACATTTCCATGTAATTTCATCAGTTGAAAACATTTACATTTTAATACATTTCAATAGCAACAAGGTTTTTTGGACGCATTATCTATATTTTTTCAGCACTTTGTCCCCATTACGGTGAATTTATATGAAACTGAACTCGTCACAGTTTTTTAACGATTGCTTAAGCACAATTTTAAAGACAAGACTCATATTGTCAAGACACTACACACAATTCACAGAACCACACACACAAACAGCAGAACACCTCAGTTCTTTTGCAAAATGAAACACTACGTTAAAAACTTTATATTAATTTAACAAAACCCAACTTTGACACCATATGTAACACACATGGTTTATCCACTCTGATTCTGTTTGGTTCATTTACACACTGCTGTGCTCAATCTTAAACACTTGTAACTTTTATATTTTTCTAATGATATAGTCTGGGTTAGATTTTTTTGTTAGTGTAAAGTACATGAATATTGAATAAAAAAAACACGACACCAGTACTGTACATTGATGAAAATATTTATCTCACCACATCGTAAAACCATTCAATACATCCATGCTTTTCCAAAGGTTGCATTTTGCACTGAAAATCAGAAGATATTCAAAATACCATTCATTCATTCATTCATTCATTCATTCATTCATTCATTCATTCATTCATTCATTGTCTGCCACTTATCCGAACTACACTTGGGTCACAGGGAGCCTGTGCCTATCTCAGGCATCAAGGCAGGATACACCCTGGACGGAGTGCCAACCCATCGCAGGGCACACACACACTCTCATTCACTCACGTAATCACACACTACAGACAATTTAGAGATGCCAATCAACCTACCATGCATGTCTTTGGATTGGGGGAGGAAACCGGAGTACCCGGAGGAAACCCCCGAGGCACGGGGAGAACATGCAAACTCCACACACACATGGCGGGGGCAGGAATCGAACCCCCAACACTGGAGGTGTGAGGCAAACGTGCTAACCACTAAGCCACCGTGCCCCCCTCAAAATACAATATATTACACAAACAAAAACATGTGGAGACAAGACAAAAGTTTAAAAAAATAAAAGAAAAAACAACCTAAGCATCTCTTCACCTAGCTGGATCTGGCCATAGCACTACATCCACATCACAGGCGATGTCCTCTCTTGCAAGACAGCGAGGGAAAAATCTTCCTGAATGGTGAATCCATCCTTGCACAGACCCTGCATCAATTAGGTTACAGGCCTCCTCCATGGCTTGAATGAGGAGTATCCTGACATAGGGCTGGAGATCGTAAACCTTCCACCACCATGCCGAAAAAAAACTCTTCAATGGGGTTGAGGAAGGGAGAGCATGGTGGGAGGTACTGGAGTGAAAATTGTGGATGATCATAAAACCAGTTTTGGACAAGAGCAGATCGGTGGAAAGATACATTGTCCCAGATGACAATGTATCTCATCTGCTTGGCATCCATTTGTTGTTCTGCTGTGACAATGTTGTGAAGTCTGTCTAAAAATGTGATAATGTGGGCCATGTTCTATAAGGACCTAACTTGGCATGGCGGTGTAGGATCTCATTCAGCGTGATTGCAGCACACATTGTGATGTTGCCTCCATGTTGACCCTGGATATTCAAAATAGATCTATGGCCAATGATGTTTCTCGCTCCTCTTCTTACTTTAGTCAGGTTAAACCCAGCCTCATCTATGAAAATAAATTCATGTGAGATTGGATCACCATCAATTAGCAGAACTCTCTGAAAAAAAGGAAAAGAAAAAAAAGAGAACAAGTAAAAAGGTTTTGTCTGAAGTGGACATTACTTACCTCCACATATTCATGCTGTAGGTCTTTTACTCTTCCAGTATTTCTTTCAAACGGCACTGGGTACAGTTGTTTCATCTGGATGTGATGTTTTTTAAGGATTCGCGTCAGTGTTGTTGGAGAGACCTGATTGAAAACTGAGTGGTCATTCAGGATGTTTGTCTGAATTTCTCTAAAACGTATCGCATTATTGGCCAAAACCATGTTTATAATAGTTCTCTCTTGTTCCTCTGTGAATATGGGGCCCCTTCCTCCTCTACGTTCTTGACCCTCAATCCTATGGAGATCAATCAAAATACATGTTACAGTAAATGTCACAAGACACCACACAAGACATTGTCTCAAACATGGAACACAGTGAATCGTACCAAATAGTACTGATGGAGGTCATGTAGTAGGCTATATTGTACTGTAGACAGCAGAGAAAAGTTATTTTTTTTCCTGTGCTTTTGTCAAAATGTCCGAATTACTGAAGCAACAGTATATCTGCTGAGGTTGTGCTGAACATTACAATCCATCACGCTCCTTAAGATCTCGAAACTCCCGACTTCTGGTAGTTCCCAGAATATCAAAGTCTACAAAAGGGGGTAGAGCTTTTTCGTATTTAGCTCCTAAACTTTGGAACAGTCTTCCTGACAGTGTTCGGGGCTCAGACACAGTCTCCCAGTTCAAACGTAGACTAAAGACACATCTCTTTAGCCAGGCATACACCTAATACATCCCATAGCCTTGTACTCCAATACATCCGATTAAATGCACATCATCATCTAGTGCCTCCTAATATTATGAATAGCAGCTACGCTAATCCCTTTCCATTTGTTTCCCTTCTTCTACCCACCCCCGAGTCACACAGAGATTGTGCCAGCTCCGGTGGCATCCAGAGATGGACCAGCTCCAGCCGGGTTCTGCTTTCTGAGGACTGGAGTAATCAAAGCAGCACTGCCAACCCTATGTGGACATTTTACACATAACACATGCTGTATCTGCATCACACAACTAATGCAGAAAGGACATTGTTCATATCACACTCTCCGTGTGTCACCCAGATGAGGATGGGTTCCCTTTTGAGTCTGGTTCCTCTCAAGGTTTCTTCCTAATACCATCTGAGGGAGTTTTTCCTTGCCACAGTCGCCTGAGGCACCTCAGGCTCGCTCACTAGGGAAAATTTTGTCTAACATCTAGGACTGTTTGTTTGTATGTTTATTGTTTCTTATGTTCTGTAAAGCTGCTTTGAGACAATGCTCTTTGTTAAAAGCGCTATACAAATAAAATTGAATTGAATTGAATTGAACTCTCTGGCCAGCCTCTCTCAATGTCAACCCATGGTTTACAACATGGTTACCCAAGATTGCATGAATCGCATCTGATAAATTTGGTCCCCACCTTCTTTGTCCACGTCCTCCAGGAATACCTCTTCCTCTCCCTCTTCCTCTCTCTACCCCCCTTCCTCCATGGACTGCCCCTCTCATCCTAACTTCTTCTTACTGTGTAAGACGTGTAAACTCACCTGTTTCCTTGAGTTGACTGAACACCTTACTGTTGAGTTTATAGTTAAGCACCTAAGTGTCTGCACATGTGACGGCCATGTTTGATAATTGGTTTATAGGGGTGGTATTTTGGAAAGCAGTGTCTTGAAATGACAAAGAAGTGACATTATGTTAGATTTCTGTGTCTAATGTAGAGAAGTGTGTTTTGTGTTTTGCAAAAAGTGTGAGGCTGAGAATGTGCTTATAGTTGTGCAGATCTGGGCTGAGGTTTTGCTCATTGAGTGTAAGGTTTTAGTAACTGTGTGTTATTTTCAATTTTAGTGTGTAAGCAATCATAAAAAACTGTAAACAGTAGAATTTGTTTGACAGAGAATTGGGATGACGTCACTCCTCTAGAACTTTCTCGTGCGCCTCACTGCAGGTTGTGCTGCCATCTAGGGGCCTTGCTGTCAAATATTTAGTCAGTTTCTTAATGTGTCCTGGTACTGTACTTAACCTGCATGCGATGAATACATTCATTTAGTGTTTATTTAAAAGACATTTTTATTCTACTTTGCTATAAGTTTCCAGTACAGTCCAGTATATCAGTATCACTAAGGAAGAGAGAAAAGACTGACCAGCAGCTGACCTGATACCCTTTCAGCAGTCATTTGGTTATTCAAACAATGCTTACCCACATGTATTTGTGTGTCACTGTGGCCGTAATGAAACATACTGGTGACAAACAAATGGTTATGGTTAGCTTTGCATTTATTTTAAGTATTAAAATACTCTAAAGCATGGGTTACTCTAAAGCATGCTGCACTCGAAATCTCTAAACACATCACATTTTAATGCCACATATTCAAGCAACCACATATAGCACCCTATTCCCCTTAGCTTAATAGGAATGGGCTCTGGGTTTGTTTAGTTAGGATCTCTCCTATAACATTACTTTGAATACACTTATGGCTATGAATGTTACTTAAACCCTTAACTTTTTTTTAATTTTTATTAACTTTTTTTTTTATTAACTTCTGAGTTACAGAAGAACTAAATCCCTTTTAATTTGTAAAGAAAAGAAAATACTTTTAGGTGTCCACGAATTTCAAATGAGATATGAGTTAGGCACGTTAAGCACTTTTAACATCACCATTAACTACAACAAACAGAACCTTCGTTGCAAAAAAAAAAAAAAAAAAGATAAGAGAATAAAGAAAATTGTAGCAGGCCTGAGTCATGGCTAGGGTGTGATGTCGTGTTAGCCCATTTTATTTATCTCAGGCGTCATTGGGCATCAAGGCAGGATACATCCTGGATGGAGTGGCAAACCATCGCAGGGCACACACACACACACTCTCATTCACTCACGCAATCACACACTATGGACAATTTAGAGATGCTGGAGGTGTGAGGCAAACGTGCTAATCAACAAGTCACCATGCCCCCCATTTTATTTATTTATTTATTTATTTAAAAAAAAACAATAGTGGGAATACAAAATCGTACACAAATACATGAGTCTATAAAACAGTACACCTGAATATTCCACATCTTTCATCAAAGATCATTTATATATCTAATACATCGTGTATCATTTTTAGCAGTTGAGATGTCTTAACAGCTTGACGTTTGTTATGCATTCAAGTTAGAGAATCATAAAAAAAAACTTTAAATCAGTGGAAAACAGTTTACCATTTGGTATAGTTAACATACACTTTGCTTTGTGTATGTGATATTTCCCAAATAAAACAAGAATTTTAATTGTATTGTCCATGGCATTAGCCAGTGCTGCTCGGCAAATTAACCCAGATGGCTCCTCCGGTGACAAAAATTTTGGCGGTTTTGTCCCTTGTGAGACAGGCGAACATGAAATCTGATGGACCTTAGGCAGAATTCACCGCAGTGCCAGAGGTACCACAGAGCATTCCCTGTAGCTCTGAGTGCTAATCTGGTTGCTGCTATTCCACTTCTCCTTTGCTGAGCACAGTGCTAATACAATAATTCCTATAGTTTTGCTAAGCTAGCGTTAGGCACACCTGCTCTCTCTTGATCCCTCTTGTTTGGAAACGGATGAAACTATTGACTGTGAAGCTAAAATGATATATGTTCTACTTCAAAGCCTCACAGTTGTCACGGAGCCGGTCGTGCCGGTTTAGATGGAACAGACCCAACGCGTGGAATGACGTCAGACAGGGGTTTATTAACAAAAACAACATAAATACATGGAATCACGAAGACTGAAATTACAATGACACGGACTATGGAAACCAGGAATACATCGACGAGGACTAGCCCCTAACCCAGGCACAAACACTACTATAAATAAGGAACATAATTACAGGCACATAAGGAACAGGTGAACAAAGGTGGGAACACATTAGGGATTAGGTGGGGCTAAACCAAAACACATGGTATACAAAAACAAACAAACACAATCCCTGCTGAAAACCCCCCTAGTGGTCCAATGAGGAACTTGCCACCTGTAACAACAGTCTTGTTGACAACTTATTAGAATTGTTTTACTTTTTAATCACCTAAATCCCAGACCGTCCAATCACCACCAACATTCCTCTCTTCTTCCTCTCCTCTCCTCTTTTTTTTTTTTTTTTTTTTTTTTTTTTTATACCTGCCCTTTCCCGGACCATTCCACCAATCCTGACTTTTCACTCCAGGTCACATTTTATATTAACACTTTCTAAATTAAAATGTTACACATTTACTCTTTTTTTTAAACACATAATAAAACTATGTACATACATCATGAAATAAATAAAAACTGAACAAGAAAAAATGAAATAAATGAAGTATATTTTTACCCTGGGCTGCACACATAACCTTTGACAATCAGAGAATCTCTCTAGGTCTGTTTATTTGCAAGTTTTCCCAAATCAGATCTAAATCTTTTATGTTCTGAAACTGCAAAACAAACAGCGGCACAGGTAGACCTCCTTGCCATGCTGTCTCACACCTGAGGGTTAAAGGATGTTTCTGTTATTCTATATGCGCTTATGAGCAATGGATAAAATGAGTTTAATATACAAATGGTGAAAAACTGCTGCCCTTAGAGCATTCGTGTATTCGCTTTCAGTAACTGTTTTATTCTTGTCAGGGTTGCTTCGGATCCAGAGCCGAACCCTCTCACGCTTGGCATGAGGCAGGAATACGCCAATCCATCACAGAGCACCACTCACATATGCATGCAGACCTAGGGGCAATGTATCATAGCCAATCCACATATTGGTAAGTTTTTGAAAGGTGGGAGGAAACTAGAGAATTCAAATGCAACCCAAATGGACACAGGAGGCACATGAACAGAAACTTCCACACAGACAGTAAACTGAGCTCAGGATCAAACATGGAGCTTTGGAGCTGTAAAGCAGTGATATCACCCACTGCGCCACTGTGTCTCACCCTTAGAGCATTCAAACATTGTTAGACGTATTTGCATTTATGGAAGTAGGCAAATGTCATTTACACTGTTTATACATACTCCTCACTATGACATCTAGTAAAGATTAATGATCACGACCGTGCAGAGTGCCCGTGCTGGTTTGTACTGTCAGTGAGTCTGTCATGCAGCACCTGTCTACACTATCCACAATAACTCTGCAATTTCATTTCTGTCAGTAAAACATTCAATAAAAGAGCATAATGGTTTTTGATATATACATACGCTCAGATTGTTTTACTCTTTAAATCCAGGAGTGATGTGTTGTTCTCACAGGAGTCTATGTTGTGCCGTTACTCATTTAAGCTCTTGCGCTTTGAGAAACAAACCTCAATACTAGTCCTGAATGTGATTTTGGTTTAGTAAACTCCAGATAACCACCCATGCTGAGATATTCAATCAACAAGTGACATGTTGCAGTCATTTTAATTAGTACAACTCTCATACAGCCATCTTTACCTGGAAGTAGGAGAGTAGTTCCTAGGGGTAGTGTGGAGGCAACTCCTCAGTAATCAGAAAAAGCTATTACATATTTATACCATTTTTATCTGTAGAAGTAATTTAATTTGTAACATTATTGGCATTCTGAATCGATTGTGATTTTCAACATAAGCAATCCGATAAAATGCTAAAATTGTTGCACAAGTCGGCATCATCCAACTATTGTCTCACAGCACAGCGCTCGATAACTGTTCTGCGCCTGAAAGTAGCTTTAAAGATGAAGACAAGCACTGCGCTATTTTGCATCGCAGGTCATAGGGGAACATTCATTCATTGTCTGCCGCTTATCCGAACTACACTCGGGTCACAGGGAGCCTGTGCCTATCTCAGGCGTCATAGGGCATCAAGGCAGGATACACCCTGGATGGAGTGCCAACCCATCGCAGGGCACACACACACTCTCATTCACTCACGCAATCACACACTACGGACAATTTAGAGATGCCAATCAGCCTACCATGCATGTCTTTGGACTGGGGGAGGAAACCGGAGCACCCGGAGGAAACCCCCGAGGCACGGGGAGAACATGCAAACTCCACACACACATGGCGGAGGCAGGAATCGAACCCCTAACCCTGGAGGTGTGAGGCAAACATGCTAACCACTAAGCCATCGTGCCACCCATAGGGGAACAATAAAAAAATAATAAAACATACTCAGAAGGATGTAGGATAAATCTGGCTAGCAAAACTCCACATTTATTGTAGCTAGCTAGCTCATTTCTTTCAATTTAGTCATAACTATCAGTATAAGTTAGCAAAAAACAGCCTTGTATTATGTCAGCTAAAATTAATTTTAAACATTTAGAGATGCCCAGTTCTTTGTTGTATTACTCTGGTGTCGGTTATCTGAACAGTCTTCAGTGAGGTGAGGTGAAGCTTTGACAGAATCAGCACATCAAGTGTGTACTCTGAACTCAAACTGACACTAGCCAACACTTTCATTCTTTTTACATAGTTTCCACTTTGCCCCACCATTTCCCATTTACAGACTATATTATATACTTGCAAAAAGTTTTCAGATCTTCTGCACTCCAGATATAACAAAGCTGCCCCAGCATTTAAAAAAAAATGTAATAAAAACATATATAAGGAAGCATACCCATTCACACTTAAAGCCCCTCCATGTTCAAATTAAATCTATATCCATGTCTGGAACCTTATCTTGAACCTTATACCTGACGGAACTTATTATCTGAAATTAGAACTGTCTGTAAGGGTGTATAGTGATGATCTCCTGCTCACTCCAACTGAGAGACAGATGATAGATGAACAGATCATGTTATTCAACCCAGAGGGAAATTCACAAGCTGCTTTAATCTCCGCCATCTTGGAACTACGATGGTAAAAGTTCTGAACGTTCGTGATGTCCACTACACCCCTGCTGTGTCAACACATAGACTAATCCGAACCAGACAGCTCATCATAAAATGATCAAAGCTGAGGCTTAGCTGCTGTCTGTTTTCAGCTTCCAGGGGATTCAGACACTGACTGCTGTGTGTCTTGCAACATGGCTCACTTAATCACTTGTAATTAAGGGAGATACTCAATTTTCTTCCAAGAGGCAATGATAAAAATATAGTTTTAAAAAATACAGTCACTGTGACAGAAGAGGAGAGAGAAATTTTTCCAGCCTTAGTGGACAGGTTCCCTGTAACACTGACCATATAGTCACAATCTGTTAAGTAGATAGAAGCTGAAATAGATCCATTTGGTGTACATGTGGTCTGACGTGTATGAGGCGAGAAGAAAAAAGGGAATCTCTTGCAGGTGAACTTTTCCCCCCTGATGGTTAGGAAGCGTATGTGGATGTCACACCAGCTCAAGCTGTGTCGCATGAGTACCTGCTCTATATAATCACACCCACACACACACTTATAAGATTGTGTTGCCTGACATGTTTCATCCTGTTTGTTTGGAAATAAATCTGCAGATCATAAAGCCTTAAACTTCATGCCTCAAACACAATAGCTTACATACATATAGCATTAAACTAGTATCATACACCAACAGGATGTACATCATCATTATACTATTGTTTTTATGAATTCTCCTTGAATCCTGAAAACCTTGAGACGTTATTGAGTTTAATGAACACTTTAACAGTATAATACAGATTTTAATCAGCGAGAAAAATGTTGGTTCATGAAATGTTGAGATTTTTATCCTTTCACATTTGTATTTTGATTAACTCCTCAAGGTTTTCCTTATATTTCTTTAAGTAAGAGCCTGGATAGATGCCGTGAGTCAAGGTCTCTCAGTCTGCTGTGCCTGATTAGATTTGCAGAAGACAGCATTAATGGCAGTTAGAAAACCTCGGACCCTCTGTACTACAAGCCTACTCATATTCAGTCTCATTACCAACAACTAGCTTTACAAAGAACTCTCCATCTAGATCCTGAAGTTTGTGGATGATCCCATGATTTTTGGCCTCAACCAGTGACTACAAGCAGTTGGTGTCCTGCTGCAGCCACATCTACCAGATACTCAACACTTTAAAAGTTGTGCACTTCAGTTACAACAGAAATGTAGGACTATATCTATGTATAGTTCTGAAATGTTGCTCTTGCTTGCCTTAGTTTCTGGAATGAGACATAAATCTTTTAAAATATAAGAAGTTTTATTCCAATTACTTTATGACCATTCACATGATTGGACTTTAAATCTCAAACTTTATACCCATTATTAGATACCATATGATATATTCCATTTTTATTTCAGATTGTTTTGGATGGTTTCTTTCTCAATACAGTGATGTGGGTACTTCCTGGTCTCAGGTGGCTCTATACTTGGCACATTCCAAACAAGAGAGAGTTGTGAAATTCAGCTGAACAAGGAAGCAAAATCGAGATCAGTTCACTATTATTCAGTCTTTGGTACAGCTTGAATGGTTAAGCTATAGCTGCCAAGAGACAAACATAATAGGTGAAGCTACTTTGAGAGATGAGATAATTTACAATAAATTACAGTAAAGATATACAGCTATGGGGATGATATGTACAGGAGAATGGATGTCTTATGTACAGGTGTAGTAGGTATTATAAATAGGTATAAATATGATCTATGTACGTATGTACAATCAATGTATAGTGGTGAAGACATGTTAAGAATCAACATGCTAAACAAGATATTATTATTAGTACTATTTAAAC